>VWZF01003276.1:3909567-4021451 GCA_013396755.1 Sclerurus mexicanus
AACCCCTCCGAAATCCGAAAACCGCTCTTTTTTTTTCCCAGCACTTCCTAGAAAGCCAGCGCTTTAGGGAAGAAAAAAAAAAAAGGCACAAGGTGCTGTGGAAAGTTGGCAGCCACCACTGCCGGCTCTGTCAGAGCCGCCTGGGCGTCCTGGTGGGAAGATGCCTTGGCAGTGCTGGAGCGACCAGCAGCCGGCCGGCTGCGAGGGGGAGCACCTGCGGGCACCTGTGGGCACCTGCGGGCACCTGCGGGCACCTGTGGGCACCTGCGGGCACCTGCGGGCACCTGTGGGCACCTGCGGGAGATGCGCTCGCACGGGGCGGCACCGCGCAGCTCTTCCCGTGCATGTGTCTCTGTCTGCGCTGGTATATTTTTACAGACATACGTGCAGGCAGAGCATATGGCAAGGATAATAGTGCATATTTGTTTGCCCGCATACATGCACGTCTGCGGGCATGCGTAGGTCTAGATTTTGTACTGCGGTTAAGACAGAGCAGCTGTAATCGGTGCATGATTCATAGTGCATGCGTATGTCTTTTACAGACTGTGCATTTCTCATGTAGCATTTAGGTGCATTGTGATGTAAGAGCTCAACTACTTCTTTTAAGGTGAATAGTTCATTTGCGATTGTTGTCCAAACAATGCTCTATTCTAAATTTGCAGGTCTTTAACATAAACCCCACAATTTTCCCAGGATATCAAAAGTTCCTTCAAAAAAAGCACAGGAGTGAGGTTACAGGGTGGTTACCTTATCACTTAGGTGCAGCTTCTACCCTTGCATATTTCACTCAGTAGTTTCCCTGGTTGTAGTCCAGAAATGACCCTTCTCTAAAGAAGCTGTATGCATTTTCAGAAGGTACTCAGATTCTGCAGCCTGGCATTTGTCTGAACTGAAGATCTTTGATTTGCTAAGCTATCTGGATTTCTAATTTGTTTATGTGGCATGTTCGTTGTAAGATCTAGGCCCAAGATGTATCATGCAGGTATCAGTCTCCAGGTTTTTGTCTCTAGTGTTTTGAATCTCAGTATCTTTTTATATTGCTTCAGCAGATGATTTCAGCATTTTGCTATTTTGAAGCTTTTCTGTAGTTTAGGCCTTTTTTTTTTTCTTTAGATGATCTGTATTACTATTTTGAAAGTTATCCTCTCTAGGCCTCCTTAGAAGAAGGAACACCACTTGTCTGCTTCAGACACCACCAAAATTGCCAATAATGAATCCTCTATGCATTCCTTGTATCTTTTGGTTGGAAGGTGTGCAACGTCTTCCATGTTTGCAATAGAATGCCAAATGACAAGTTTTTGTAAACAGTGTCTCCAAGTCTTTCTTTACTTTACAGTCCCAAATATTTTGACCTAAGTAGGCTCTGTGTTATTCAAACTGATATTTTGTGAATGTGACCCATGACCATGACTTGGTTGGCATGAGAGCATTTTCATATTTGAAGAAATCTGCAGTGTTCATCATGGAGAACGAATGCTACCGAGGTCTTGATTGCAGAAGTCACTGGTGATGATGCCTACCAAAATTCCAGGTCACTGAGAATGTTGTGTAGCATGAAGCTCTCAGCAGCTCTGCATCCTGAGGTGTTCTTTATTTGTATAGGGACAGTACAGAGGTAGAAGACTGGAATTATGATTAATAACACATGTTCAGGCAGCTAGCAAAGTCATGACTATTTATTTGTGATTGTGAAATTTCAGGGTTGTTTCTCTTTAGCCTCTCATTGTTAATTCAAAATTGGAGCATGTGCTGCTTGCAGAACTAGGCTTAGTCTTGTTCCTAAAGACTTCTGAAGGTAATGGCTATTACAGATGCTTTCCTAAATGCTCTAAAGACTTCTTGCTGTGTCATTTATCAATCTACATTTCCTGGCCTGGGTTGGGATCAAAGTGTTCTTGTTATTCAAGGGGCAAGAAAACCAGCTTTCATGTGACAAGTATGTTCAGTTTAAAAAAATAAAATTGTCGGCCTCATTCCTCCAATGCTTTCAGCCTTTGGTGTGGATAGGTCAACAGTAAGGCCATAATTTAGGTACTTGCAGTGTTCTAATGTAAAATAAATATTGCTGAGGACCTGCCCTGGAATCGCAAATTTTTTCAATCAGAAGTAGCAATCAAAAGTAATTTTTCCTCAACTAAACAAGAAGTTGTTTTGCCACCCTTATTTAATAACACATCTTTTCATCAGTATCAGAGAATCCTTGTAGGAAAGATTTTAGCCACGTGGGCCTTACCCTGTACACACCCTTATAGGTGGACATTAAGGAAATTTTTTCTATTATTAATAGAATGTCTGGGAATAAAAAATTTCACCTCTGAACTCCAACAGCTCAGTATTTTTTTAAGAATTGACTTGCTTAACTTGTTACTCTGATGTCCTCCAGCCTGTTTAAAGGAAAGGCTGATGAGCTGTTTGAGAAGTGTCTCACTCTCCTCCTTTGCCTGTGTCAAAGGAACATTCTTGTGTCATGAGCTCACTTGTAGTGAATCACTTTACCTTAATCTTCCCATTGAAGTTGAAAGTCTGGTCAGGTTTGTCACTACTTTGCCAAAGTAGTTTCTTACAGATTTGTTACTTATTGTAAGAATCTCATATGTTAATATGAGCATTCAAAACCAAAAAATGAAGATGACTTTCACTGGGGACTTTCCACCTGATCAGTCTTAAAGAAATGTATCAGTCTGACCTTTCCAGACCTTTATTCACAGTCATTCTTACTATCCTTTTTTCCTCCTTCTTCCCACTCCCCTCTCCACCCCTATAATATTCATCATCTCCCTTTTCCTAAGCCTGTTCCTTTGGTAGTCCAAGGGAACTCTGCTCAGATGCCTGACAGATTCCTTTGCTTTGGAGCCTCTTTGCATGTACTAACTGGTGTGGAGTACTTCTCTTAGTGTGAGAAGTCAGTAGCCACCCAGGCTGTTAATTTTTATGGATGGACTAAGAGGGACTCATTCCCATTTGGAAAGTGCCCTTCATTAGACTGGGCTATGATTTCCTTAAAAAAAATCTCCTTAAAAATGCCTTAGAACATTTTATTCATATTGTTTCTTTTGGCCTAGTTTGTGCTGTTACTACATTTTTCCTTTAGGATACACCTCTGGAATGTCCTACTTATTTCTTTGCTCCTTACTTTCAAGAACTGAGAATTGTGCTGAGATGGTGCTTTTAGGAAAAAAAATTATGATTGTTGCAATTCTTTGTTGTAAAGATCATTTTGACAAGTTTCTCATAAAGCCATCTGTTTCACCTTGAAATGTGAAGGTGGCTTGAAGCTTTCTGTATGGAAAAAATGTTACTCTTTGTGCTTTTTTTAATTGGGAATTTTCTTATAAGATGAAATGAAGAGCTGTTTGAGAGGCTTTGAGAACGGATTCCAAGTTACTGAATGTCAGAAAACAGTTTAAGAAAGTGTCTTGCATTCTAGCCTACTGTCCTGGAAGATTGAAAAGTTCCATCCACCTCACACCAATAAGCATAAGGTTTACACATGACAATTCAGTTAGATGGGTATTATCTTTGAATATTAATTTATCTTTTTTCAGTTGGGTTTTTTCCTCATAAATTGCTATATATGAATAATTTAGCTGTTGTGGTTTCACAGGGCAGTCTTTGCTAAGGCTTCTGTACAAGCAGTTTGTTAAGAGAATAAATGTAAGAGATGCCTGGCATTGTGAATGCTGTCAATACAGTTAATGATTTGGTAACGGGATTCTTTTCTGAAAGTCTCAGTGCTTATTGCCAGTGCGTCTGACAGTTATTGCTTTCCAGTTGGAATGTAGCTTTGTTAAAGAAGTGTAGTGTGGGGAAGCTGTACATGCGAGGCTACTGGACCATGGAACCACAGTGAGCAGGGGCTGTAGTATTGGCACGATGTAGTCAGTGCCTCTGCAGAGGAGGCAAACTGCTTAGAGTCACTTACCATGGATGGGAGGCTTGCTGGTTCAGCAAAATGAGCATATGGTTGCACAAGTAAGTCCTTCATGGCAACTGTGGGTAGAAAAACAGACAGAGGCAACAAAAGAGCATTGCAACTATTGCCAAAAAAACCTGTTTATTTTAACAAGGGTGTAATTTTGTTCTTTCATGATTCATGGCATATCTCTATATACCGTGAGCTCTATATACCATAGCTTTATATACTCTGTAGCTCAGAGGTTTATTCCATGGATACCAGTTCCCAAGGCAGCGGTTACCTGACATATATTGTTATTTTGGGATCTTTTTTTCCTGCTTATAACATCTGTAGTTTCCAGTCCAATAATTGCTGTGAAATGTAAATCATTGAGTTAAAAATATCAAATTGTTTCTCCAAACAGAACATCTGAAATACTAGCTGAAAGGTGGAACAGATTTTCCATTTGTGACCATGTTTGAACAATGCAAGGGTATTAATAATAAGACATTTTAATAAGAATTTACACAGGAGAAAGTTCATTCTATTTAAAATGGGTGATAAAAACTGGTGACAGAAACGAAATCCAGAAATGTCCTTGTCTGCCTGTTAAATCTAGTTTTAATGATGACTTCTTTTGAAATATGTAGAAGTTCAAATAGATTTGGAAGAAAGGAGTTTTCACAATTTCAAGTTTTCCTGATTTGTTTACTTGTTATGACAGGTCTGCTGACAGTTTAATCTTAAACCTTTTCTCCTGTGTATTTTTTAGAGCAAATACTTTGTTTAACATTTGGATCAAATACAAGTCACAACTACCAGCGTGGTATTACAATGAAAGACTTGTGAAAGTTGGTGATACTCTTTCTCAGATCAAAGTAAGTCATATGAAATCAGAGAAGGTTCAATCATAGTCTTTTCATTATGTTTCTATGCTACTTTAATTTTTAATCATGTTTTACTGGCAGCTCTTTAGAAAGTAGCAAAAACTTTTACAAAATAATTCCAGTGAGACTTGGTATTTGTATCTCTTGGTTGTTTTTTGTAAAACTGCCCTGATTTTTGGTTTCTATATCTGTATTTTCTATGCACCCATTGCCTCTTTAAACATCCCAAAATCTTTCTTTAATATTTATTTGATGTTTCAGCACAACAGAGTACAATATCTGACTGCGTCTTTAGATGCTGTTTAAGTACAAATTGACAATGATAGAGCAGTTCCACTGACTCAACTCAATGCTCAGTTAACCAAATGTGAATGAAAAGAATTGTCAGGAGAGGAACAGAGAACAAGAACCAGAGTGCAATTACACTTTTTATGTATCTGTGATGCTCCTGCCTCTTGAATTATGTGTGCTCAAAAATGGTAGATCACAACTAAAACAGGGAGCTAGGTTGTTGAAGAGTGAGAGTATTTGGGAGATGTTTCTCTATGTGATAACTCTATTTTTATACTCAAAGTCATCCGTTACTAGCTACTGTTCAGAATGGGATACCAGGTTAGTAACTGTTGATCTGACTCAGTAGGGCAAATACATTCTTATATACTATTTGTCCTTTGTGTTTTTTGGGAAAAAAAAATCCATCAGGGCAGAGCCATTTACTGTCTCGGTGATACTTGTGTCAGAAGATCATGTCATAAGCTCTGGGACATTCAAGGGTAGTTACTGAACAACACTCAGAAGCAGCTCAGAGATGTATAGTTAGAAAGCAGTTGCAAGTAATTTCTTTGAGGCTTGAAGAAGAATATGTGGTCCTGAGAGATACAGTTATGAAGCAGAAATACAGAAGGATTACAGAATTATAGGTAAATTTATTATAAAGGTCCAGTACTTGAAAAGCTGGTTGAGGGAATACACTTAAAGTTGTAGAGAATTAGCATCATTTAGAGTAAGGAACAACTCCCAAACAGATGCTGTCTGCTTACTGTGACTTTGTGTTTGTAATGATCCATCAGTGGATTTTTAAACTTTCTATGAACATATTAGAAGACATTTACTTGGTCAATATACTTTCCTGGCTTAAAATTCTGGCTATTTAGTTTGTCTCTATTATGGGACAGTGAAACATGCATTTTAACCATGTCTTTCAGTCTTTCAGACCTATTTCAGGCACAGATTTTTGATATTAGTCTTCTAAAATTTGATTTTAATAGGAAAATTATATTTATAGAACAAAAGTTAGTGGAAGTCTATAATGTATTAATAGATTTTTTTCCATGCTTTTGGAATTGTTTCTGTAACTTCTACTTACTTTTTAACATAATTAAAAAATTAGGCTAAACAAAGTTCATATTTTTTTTCAGAACAGGAATATTAAATTTTAACACCCCTCTACCCCCTTCCCCCCCTCCAAAGAAAACATTTGAGGAGCATATCTAGTGAAGCTGTTCTTTCACTGTTATGTCCTTCACTTACAGAATATAGCAAGGATAAATGCTATTTGTGCTGCTTATGGAAGGTATGTACATGTGCCTGCTAGGTGAGCTTTCTCACAGACCATGGCAAAGGTATGAGAATCATGCAGATGTTATGAAGTCTTATATATCCTTCATTGCATTTGCCCTAAAGAATTTTGCAAAAGGGGCCTGCCTCCTGAATATAGAACAGCAAGCTGAAGCTGAACTTCAGCAGCACTCAGCTCTCACTGGTAGTTTGAAGAAGGAATATAGAAGAGTCCATGACTGTGTGTGCTGTGGAACCATTCTGATTGAAGGTACAGCCTCATGGTGTAGGTTTAGAAATACAGGAATGCCTAAGGAGATTTGAATAACAGCAGTTGTCAGTAGCCCCTTCATTGCTTAGGCAAGTCCATTCATGTTTTCTTCATGTTCTTATTTTCCTAAAGTTTTTTAGCTTCTGGGTCCTAGGAATTGCTTGGAACATTACATGAAGCTTTTAGTATTTGGGAACTGCTGCTCTCACAGTGCGATCACTAAGGTTATTTTAAACACACTAAACCCTACTCTCTGTACTTTACATTGGCTTCCCATAGCACCACTCAAATATCATTTGGTCCTTGATATTCAAGGTGCTTAATGACCTGGCCCTAGATTGACTAAAAGTAATCTAGAGGGCTGAGTAAAGACTTCTGCTTGCTGCTTCAATCCTCTGGTGTAATGTGTTTTTCTACAGTAAAGTCATCCATGTTGTTGAAAAAGTTGTTTTGCTGGCCAGCCTAAAACTTTGAGATGAGCTTTATTTTTTATTTTTTTTGAACTCCCATTTTAAAGTGCATTTCTTTGACTTAATTTTATAATTAAACCCAAGTTTTCATTCTATCTGTTTTGGTTTTTTTTCCTGGAGGAAAGGAAAGATAAAAACAACCCAACATGAATGCTGCAAATTTTAAATGCATTACAGGAAAGATGAATGTGATGTAACACCAAGCTTTGTGATAGGTGGGGTAAAGCCTATTCCATAAGTACCTCTCTTGACTCTTAGTTAAAAACTAGTGTTGATTTTTTTAAATCTGCTTTTACATTATATAATAACTAATGACGTGTAGTCTTTAATAAATAATGATTGCGTATAGATAGTCAGTGGGTAAGCAGCAACTTAGCTTTCTGTCCTCCTGCTATTTTTTTCAATGTCTTCTCACTTTAGATTCCTTCCTATTATACATCTGCTGTGTATTTTCTAGGACACACCTAAATTTATGAAGTCATGTATCTGGAAGTTACTTAGTCCATTAGTCATTGTACTGATTAGTGCAGACTCGTTTTTTCCCCGCCTCCCTCTCTGCCTGTATCTGCCTGTTGTCTCTGGTCATACACCCATATTTTAAACTTTTTAGGAGAGAAATTACCTTTTTATTATGCATCAGTAACTACCTTAATAGTATTCTGAACTATGGCTTTGGATTCTAAGTGTTAACCCAGCCTGAATCTATGTATTAAGCTACACAAGTAACTGACTGCCCATAGCTGTTCATGGAAAGTCAGTTTCTGTGTGTGGGTACTGCTGTCACACAGCAAAGAGGACAATAGAACCATGTGAGTTAGACTCCTCAGATGATTAAAAATTCAAGGTAAGTGTTACTGTGGTGGTAGGAATTTGTATTGGAAAAAAAACACATATGTGAGTGCAAGAAGTGTTTGTGATTAAACAAGAAAGGATCATTTTTATGAATAAAAATTAGTTACTTTTTCCTCGAGTATTTGTTTGGTGTGTGTGCTAGAATTAGTGAAGTTGGTAGAGAAACCTCTCTATAATCTTTGCTACAGGAAGTGGTGGTGGTGATTCAGTCAATGACACTTCCACATCTGAGTCAGATCTGAACCATAGTCTCAGCATGATGTTAGAGTGGTTCAACATGCTGCTAGAGAGCTCTGTTTTGAATGAGATATAAAGCTCAACATCCTGTTTGTTAACAGTTCTTAAAGAGCCAGTGGCGATTTCTGGTCCATTAATGCTGATTTCTTGGCCATATGTAAATTCCAGTTGTCACTTGTTTCATTCTTTTTTAGTGCATATTAATCTTCCTCTCTGCTTCTGTATGTACATAAAAATGGCTTTGGCAACAGGGAAATAAGAAAGAGAGATGTGATGATGTCTGTACATTGTTTACAAAGTTGCACATTATGGAATAGTTCTCTCAGAATTGTGGTGTCATTGTCATTACTGATGCAAAACTGCAGGACATTCCAGGAATGCTTTGAGTTTATTACATTAACCCAGAACACTACTTTACAGTTGTTCTCTGATAGCTCATATTTATTATTAAAATGAACAGAAACTTACAAAAGCTCACAAAGCACAACACATTCTTTTAAGTATTTCAGCCTTTCATATACTGTGTTCACACTGCATTGCTGAATACTTATATGAAACTTAGTGTTTCACTCTCAGTTGTTCTTTCCCATTTATGCTTTTTGTACATAATGATAATAAAAACCATCATGTTTTATAGAAATAGAAGTGAAATATGCAAACTATGAAAAGGACATATTATTCATTTTTCAGGAATATAAGTTGGCACTTCTACACTATGAAAGATACCTTCAACAGTTCATTTCTGTAAACCTCGATGATATCGTGAATGATGTGCATGTTTTTAAATCCACCTTTTTTCCAAATGGTTTCAGAGACAAAAATGCAGCACTTACGGTAGGTTGTGGGTTTTGAAATTTTTTTGGTCTAAGACATTAATAGATTCAAAGTAAATAGCTTATTTTATCCTCCCCAAATGTACTTCATATTAATTATATATTAACATGAACTAATCTTTAGTAGTTTATTGCTATAAATTATATTGAGATTTAGTGGTCATATGTGTTATATGGAGTTGGTGTGTATTTTTAAGAGTGCCGAATGCTTTTGTGGCATAAGCCAACCACTATCAATTTAATGTTAAAAAGGCAGTTTTTTCTGAACTGGTTATTCTGTAACTGTTTACAGCAGTTTTTGCTCTGAAATAGTTGCTATTATCCACTGTCAGAATCAGGATATGGACAAAATTTGATAAATGTCCTGCAATTGTAGAAATTTCTGTATAGTATTATCTAAGAACTAGACAGTGTGCAAGACAATTAAAACATTGTCCTGTAATTTGTACCATTAATGCTCAAAATACTACATGTAAAAAAAACTCATGACAGTAAAGAAAAAAGCATTGCATTATTACATGTGGCTTATTTATGAACGGAAAAGGTAGAATGTTGAACAGTTTTGTAAGTTCTTTAAGCTCTGGGAAGTTGGGTGACCTCAAGAGTGTGTTGGCATTCTTTTTTTCTTAATTGCTTATTGAGGTAGGGACTTGCATTATTTCTTTTGTTATCCATGGAAGAAGGTGTTTCAGTAGATAGAGGGGAGATGCTAAAAACATGTTAGCTTTTACCTCAAGCAGTTCTTTGCTGAGAAGCTTTATCTTCATACATAGTGGATATTTTGAACTGACTAATGCAAATTACTCTGTGAGCAAGAACATTGAATGGAAATGGTAGGCATCTCCTGTGTATTGAGCTAATCAAATTCATATTCCTCTAGTCAGAGTACAAATAGGTGTTTAGTGAAGAGAAAAAAACAGATATTTTGCTTAAAAGCTAGAAGCAGATATCACAATAGAAAAGATTCTCTGTATTAACTTTCATTTTAAAAATGTGGCTCAGCTTCTTAGAAAGAATTTTCCATTATGGAATCTAATTTGACAATGATCCGTACCATTGGAAATGGAAAATGATAATGTGTCAAACGATTGCATCTAAAGGCTTTAGATGCAATTTTTTTTTTTTTTTTTGGCCAGGTTTCTGCAGCTAGCTTTTGTTTTTTAGTGTAACACTTCGAAAATCACTGAAATGGAGCTTCAGGGCTTGAAACTTCCAGCTTCAGTGAATTAACTGAAAAAAATATTCAAATATTATCAGGTTAATAGTTTTCTGAAAGGTTGATGGGTACTGACAGACCATGGCCCACTTAGTTCATTTTCTCACGTTGGTTTGTTCAGATGACACTGTACTCCAGACAAGACCGCGCTCATGTTATGTTAGGTATTACAAGGAAGAGAGGGAGCAACCCATTTGTAGAAGAGGAAAGTAATGGATGAAAGTGAGAAATAAGATATTGGTAATAGAGATGCAGAAGTCCAGAAAAGTTAAGACTTGCCTTAGTTAATGGAAGACATCTACAGAGAAGCAACCTTGAAGCTTTGGGACTTTCTCTGTGTTCTAATGCTCATTTCAATGTCATGCTGACTTCTTTTTCTGGTATGCTTGATCTTTTCCAACTCACCATTTCATTTTACTTTGCTGATGTGAACTGACATGTGTTTGTATTTGAATTAATTTTATGTATGTTTCTGTATGTTTTAGTTCCATGCTTTGCAAGCGAGAAATGTTTGCATTTATCAGATGGTTTGCAGCAGTGACAGAAATCTCCAGAATCAAGAGTCCCTGCAGACTTGTTTCGATGTCTTGACCTCATTACGACTCACTATGCAAGTGGCTCTACCTCAGGAGAATTTGTGTTGGCTTATCTACAATGGTACCTCAGGCTTGCCATTTACATTTCTTTGCTAAGCAAAGCTGTGAAGGGAAACTTTTATACATATTCTCTAAGGTCAACCTAAGGGTCATGACTATATCTCTAGTTAGTCTTCTAGTTAGTCTTCACTCACAGTAGGTTTGGGGGTTTTTTTGTTTGTTTTTTTTTTTTTTTGTGTGGATTTTTTTTTGTTGCTTTTTTTTTTCTTAGTAGTTGGTTGGTTGGTTTGTTTTTCTAAAAGAAGGGATTTTAAAATTGAAGTTTCTACACATTGTGTCTTTTCAGGTGGACTGTTGTAAAAGCAACAGCTTTTTCATCGTAACTGTTTACAGTGTACTAATAAAACGTACAGCACTGTAAGGGCATTTTTTGAGTGAATCCTGATTAAAAAAAAAACCTCAAGATTTTTTTAATCAATAAAATATTTTTGTTAATGAGTTTGTTTTGGTTTGGATTGGGTTTTTTTGTTTGTTTCTTTGTTTTTTGAAAAGATGATTACATATCTAAGAGTAGAAAATTACTGTCTGCCATTGCATCTTTGTATTTTTTAAAGTACCTTGAAGGGTATAGTTAGTAATAAAACTATTCTAAAAAATGCCATATGACATTTAAGAATTTTAATCTCTGTATAAGATTTTAATGTGCTACTTGTAAATACTTGAATTAGGAAAAGTTGAGCAAAGAATGAAACTTCTTCAGACTAGATAAAAATGGTGTATCAAGGTTTTCATTTCAGGAAAAAAAATGGCCTATTTTTGCTTTGAAAGGCAATGTTCTTTAGTCAAAGTCAAAAGACTTACAAATTTGTTTTACTATGGCCAATTGTTGCAATATAAATTGAGGACATAATATGTTTTAAATTTCATTTTGAAAAATTTACTTTCTCTGAGCTATAATTGGTCAAAACTCTTACCCTTTTGTTTTGCTGGGAGTGCTTTGCCATCAGTCCCTACTTCTGAGGTGTGTGTTTTATTGTCTGTTTCTGTGGGAGAAGAATTAAAATTAAAATATACTCACTTGCCATTCTTACATCTCACTACCTATGTGCAGGACAGGTCTCTGTACCAATCCAAGCCAATAATCTGCTCTTAATTAGAAAGTATCTCAGCTTTTCCCCAGTTCCTGAGCATTTTTCTGCAATTTCAGACAATAGATTTTGTACCTCATTACACATTTGACTGACAAAAAGAACACTTCCTAGTGCTTGCTGCATTCAAGCTTATTGGCATAATAACACCCTTCGAGCTATGACAGGTGACATTGTGCTGCCTCCCGCTGCCACAAGTGTCCCTTTCCAAACATTCATACAGACAGAAGAATTGGCTTTCTCCCCCCTCAGAACTGCAGTGTCTTTTATACTTCTAGGACTGATTTTTGAAAAGCAATTTTATGACATAGCTTAAGTTAAGGAAATTTTTGACAGGTTTTTATTTGTAAGTCACTTTGATGCTTTTGAAAACTCTACTCGCTATCAATTTTCTTCATGTCACTTACCATACTTAATATCAGTACATAACAGTGGTGTTGTCTGCCAGGACAGTGCCGTGACAGACTAAAAGAATCATGTAAGGTAAGGTCTGTGACGAGAAGCAGGATTTTGTTTTAAAGACCTTGGCATTTGGGGGTGAAAATAAGATTTTTCTTTCCATCAGTTACTAAAAATTTGATACATTTTTAAAATTTCATTCTTTTATTATAGTACTTAATTTTGTAGGTATTTTTGAAGGTAATATCACCCAAGAATTTAATGGCTTTTTCTTCTCTAATTTAAAAGTTTTTATAGAAAAATCATTAGTTTATTTTTTCATTAGTTTTTTTCATGAAAGGTCATTAGTTTATTTTTCTCTGGAAATAACAACCCAGATAATAAGAAAAAGATTCAGGTGGTTCACATAACAAATTTCATGTAGGATTATAGAACTTACCTGTGGGGTTTTTTCTATTTATTTTAATTTATTTTTGCAGGTACTATTCATATTTACACCATATGCAGACGTTTGATGATGATAGGTCACTCTGCTAAGGTATGGCAAAATAAATTGAAAAGGTTGAAAAACGCACCTGTATTTTGCATAACACTGTACCCTGATCTATTTCATTGTCATTGCCAATAGTAGTGCTTTTCCACATGGAAAGAAAATGTCTAGATTGCAAAGTGGCCGATTTCTAAGCCCTCATGCCTTCATGACTCTGCTCCTTCCTCAGCTGTCGAAGGGAGCCCAGAGCAATGTCTTGCTGGACATTGACGTGGCATATGTTTGAGAGGGTTCCAGGCGCTTTGGTTTGGACTAATATACCGTGTCCCAAGAACTGGGCTTTTGTTTCCTAAAATGTGGAAGTGTACTGACACCTGGTGGCTGGGTTTTTAGTTGTAAATGCTTGATTAAAACGACCTGGCCTTTCCCCCTTGCCTTTTTCTTCTTGACTGAATGTGATTTTTGTTTGTCTTAGCTTTACTCTTCTCTCCTAAAACTTGAACAGAATCTGACTCAGCCTTAATACAAAATATACATATATATACATATGTATATATATATGTATGTATATACATATACACACAGAACTTGTATTGAAATCAGAAGTGATTTAGCACCTCCTTTAACATATTCAGGTTTCTACTATAGAAGAAACAGAGGAATTGATTGTAGGTATTGACTTAATTTAGGTTGTGCACGTTTTATATACCTCAGGGAACAGCTGACCCAAAAAAAAACAGTAAGGGGAAGATATTGGTCAATCAATTTATTAGGATTAATTCTTAAAATGAGACTGCTGCAATGACTATGTTGCCCTGCAAGTTAAGAGCCAAGAGTCTAGTTCCATGGTTATAAATTAATCTAAGCACAGGTGTCACCAAAGGAGACAGACTCCATTGCAGCCCAAATAAGCTTGCTGATCTTGTTGAAAACTAATCACTAGAACTGCCAGAAAGGAGAGGGATAACTCTCAAGATAAGAGCAGAGGAGAGAAAAGAGCAGGACCTCTGTCTGGTGGCAAGGCTGTAGTGAATTAGAGGGATTAAGGTAGTTTGAAGGCTAAAATATAATGCTTGACCACAGTTGCAGATGGAAAAAAGCAATACAATGCAGGAGCAATGCTTGAAGTCAGTAAAACATGTTAAAAATTAATACAATTTCTGTGATTTTTCTCCCTTTCTTTTAATTTGTCCTACCAGGTGTGGATAAGTCTTTGTATCTCTCCTTTAGTAATAGAAAGTGTATTTACGTAGGTTGAAATACATTCATTTTGAAACTGAATTTCTTCAATACAGGTCCTGGAATACTTACTGTGGGCCAGTGTATGTATGGAATCATCAATTCCACTCTTATCTGTACATTATTTGACATGGAGAGCCACCCTATATACTGCAGTTTCTCAGTGTTATTTTGATTGTCAAGCCAGCATTCATGGAGAGGTATCCTGATTTACCTTATGTAACGTTTCAGATGCAATCAAATGAGAAATATTTATTTAAATATTCCTGCTTATTGTCAGATTGTATGAATTTAGAGTTCTGCCCATATTCTGAATTTTACCTGAAAGTTGAGGTGTATTTCCACATGTAAATGAGCAATCAACTCAAAGTTAAATGCAATGGTACTTTGTGATATACTCACAGTTACAGACGTCTAGCATTAAGCAGTGGCCAGCTCCCATGCATGTATACAAAAGGTATTCTACAAAGGTTTTGTTTTCATTTTCACTTGTTGTTCATGACCTGACTTCCATTGCAGTTCTTTGCAGTTGTTTGAATTCAAGAATGTTCTAAAATTAAATGCCAACATACAGAATATGAACATTGAATAGAAGTTTTTGGTTTTTTAACTCTTTGGACAGATATTTGCTCGCCGTGGTCTGATTAAAATTGATGAACTGAAGCAATTAGAAAATATTGGTTCTTCTCTGGACAATGTAGAGACAGAAAAGATTTTTAAAGAGGCCACTCTAAAGGTATCATCCTGCAATTCATTATAAATAGGTAGTTACAATCTCTATGAACATAACAAATAACATAGTTATTTACTTACTTTTTTCTTTGTGTGAGATGTCAGTAATGATTTTCAAGAGAGCAGTATATGAATCCAGAAGAAGGACGAAAAGCTCCCAACGTGACTCAAGATTTAGGCCAAAGGAAGCACAAAATGTAAGTCTAACATTTTGTATAATCCTTCTCTTTATTTCCTATTTGCATGTGATAAATATGTAGTTCTAAGTACATGTGGTGCTATGCACAAGCAGAAAGTTTTACTCTTTCAGTTTCATAGTTAACAGAATTTATTAATAAAACTCAGAACAAGCTTGAAAGAAGGGAAGATGTTATTAGCATTTTAGAAAAGGAGAGATCTGCATGATTTTAAACTACATGGCCTTAATACTCTCACTCATAATTTTTATTGTATTATTTCTGAAGTAACATACCATGGAGCAGTGCATCTGGTTGCTATGAAATTGTTACCCTCCTGAAGTACTGTACCCACTTAGCATGAGGCTTTGCTGTGCCTTGGAAGCATGAAATTAATAACAACAATATATTTTATAGTATGTTGTTTTCTATTTTAAACCTGTACTTAGTTTCTGATGGGGAACTGTTTTGAAAGAAATTTTGCTTTATTGTAAGTCGGTTGAGATGTCACAAGGTTTAAATTGTCTTCCCTTACTTAGTCACCCTGGCCTCGCACTACTACTGAACGGCTGCTGGTGGAAATGTTCGATGGTGCCGCAGCTCAGTTCCTTGCCATCCTTGAAGCGCTCTCTGATAGCAGCAGGAATCTGTTACCCCCTCATCCACCTGTTCCTGATGAAATTGAAATTTGTGATGTCATTTCAGAGCTTTTTTTTGCAGGCCTACAAATCCTCTCAGGTAACAGCTTGAAGAAGCAAAATAGGTCTTGGTGAGGAGCCTGGACCTCCATTTTATTTTTTTTTTTCTATTAAAGAAAAGAACTTGCCTGAAGGCATATATGTAATTCATAACAATAGCACCTGTAAAAGCAGGTAATCTTTCCTAGCTTTGTAAAATGTGAGAGAAAATTCTGGGTTGATCTCTGTGGTCTGTCATATCAGTAAAAGTCTACAGTAATTTATGCATATATTTTCTAAGTAAACTGAAGTTCACTTTCTTTGTAGCAACCTTTACAGTGCTGTGCCTTGCATTTATGGCTTAACCAGTGTTCTTTTATACAGCAGTGTTTTCACTACTGCTGAGTGTGTTTGCAAAGCATCAAGGCTGTCTATCCAACCCTCCTCTCCCCACAGACCAGTAGGTTGGGGTGGGCAGGAGGCTGGTGGAGGACATCGCTGGCACAGCTGATCCCAACCCACCAAATGGCTGTTCCATAAAACATCATGGTCAGCACTAACACCTGTGGCTAAGGGAGAGAATGGGGGCACTTCCTAAGCAGTTGCTAGAGATTCTGGAGCCCTACTTTTCAGCACGTGACTGGATATCTGCCCGCCTGTGGGAAATAGTGAATAAATTCATTTTCATACTTTGCTTGCAGTCACAGCTTTGTTTTCTTATTAAATTGTACTTTATCTCAACCCATGAGCTCTCGATTTTATTTTTTCCCTCTATCCTTTTGTGGAATGGGAGTGAGAGAGCAGCTGGGTGAGGGTCTAGAAGCCAGGTAAGGTCAAAATACCATGGTATTTGATTTATTTATTTATTCATTAAAATCACTCAAAGTTAGATTTAGAAACTTGAGAAAAACACTGGACTAGATGATTCCTTCCACACCTTTTTTGCTGGTCTCTGGGCTGAGTATAGCCATAAGTATAGAGATATTTTGTCAATAAAAGAATATATAGAGACTAAATACACTTCAGAATGATATTTTCTTGATATTTTTACTGGCTAAATTAGAATGTAACAAATCAAAGACATTATAAAGTCATTTAATGAATTGTCTATATTGAAGGTGGAGTGAGCAGTGACACCAATCATTTTGCTGTAATTAATCCATCATCAACCCTTCTGCAGTTGATACTAACAGGTAAACTAGCTTTGAATTTCAAAGTATTCTGTAGCCAGTGATGCAAATGTTCAGTAAGTAGAATTAATTTTCACATTAGTAGTAGTCCTATGCATAAAGGGGCTGCAAAATGGTGTTCCCTTGGAGTGGTTCTGTGCAAGACCAGGATCTGGACTTTGATGATCCTTGTGGTTCCCTTCCAACTCAGGATTTTCTATGAGCTGTGTTTGTTCATACATATAATATTAAGGCATTCAAAAGGGATTATATACACGTATCATTGCAATTTTTTTAATGCAAGATCTATTAAATAACATATAGTGATATATGGACATTTTAATCACATACTGTTCAGCATAGCAGTTCATCTAGATGTGTTAAAGCCCCTAAACAATAATTCAAAGGCCAAATTCTGCAATGATATCCTGGTACATTCTTATGGAAGAGAAGTAGGATGCAGTAACACAAAGTCCCTT
Organism: Sclerurus mexicanus; assembly: GCA_013396755.1. NCBI lineage: Eukaryota > Metazoa > Chordata > Aves > Passeriformes > Furnariidae > Sclerurus > Sclerurus mexicanus. The sequence goes on from VWZF01003276.1 coordinate 3,926,891, forward strand.
TTCTGACTTGCTGGGCTTTGGATAAACTTGAAGAGAGAGCAAATAGGTTTCCTATGTGTACGTGAACATTTTCTGGCACAGTAATGAGAAATTTTTACTATCTTGAAAGAAGTTGTATGCATTTCTATGCAATTTTTAATCTAAATTTCTGGCAGTAAGGGTCTTTATTGGGTGATCCCAGACTTGAGCAATAGAAAGGACTAGATCATTGGTATTCTCTACACGGGCATGTTAATATCAATAATAGTACAGCTTCTTTGGAATGTAACAGGAGACTGTGATGTGGTTAAATGGGCATGATGGTATTTGGTTAAAGGTTGGATTTGATGATCTTGGAGGTCTTTTCAGACCTTTATGATTCTATGATTGCAGATACATCATTAAGGTAACATATAAGTAGAGACAATATCACAAAATAATAAAGCTGTTATTACTTGTAGAGCTATTAAGACACCCTTCAAGATAATGCTGATTGTTCAAAAACATGTGGAGTTTTATCTTTGTGTTTATCAATAGCAAAATTATTAAATTGAACTAAACTTTAAATAAACTTCTGAATATATATATATAACAGAGGAAAATATTTTTGTCATCACTGCAGGGGAAAAAGGGGTGTCTGGAGATGCTGCTGTGAAATTCATAAAATTAGCTTTCAGCTATGAAGAGTGGAAGGTGTTTGATTCTGCTATTGAACTTGTTGTTAATTTTCTTCAGGTAATCTGGATGCTATTTAGACATCCTTTATTTATTCTTTTTCTGTGAGGATGAGGAAAAGTATTCAAAGTAGATATTTTAAAGGCCAATTTCTATGGGTTTTTTTTCCTCTCAATTAGGCTCAAGATGACCCAACATGGAAGAAAGCTGAAATGGAACTCAAACTTCTTACACTGATGCAACATTTACTATTTCCAAGAAAAGATGAACAAGTTTTTTCTGTTAGTGAAAATAATAGCAAAGAAGCTAGCACACCTCAAGGTTCTGAAAAGACGCAGACATTTGGAGGTGAGTGTTGTTCAGTTACAGTTGTGTTTGAATTTCAAATATTTTTGTAGGAAGAAATTTTGTTAATTATTTTAAAACTATATAATATCGTGCATGCAATATTCTATGACAAAAAGTAGCAATTGAGAAACTGCCTCCTATTGAATTTGGTCTGGTTTTCGTTTGCCAATGACTATAGCATTTACCTCAGGTGTGAAATGTGTGATGGATGTTAAGTTGCCTCAAGTTACAAGCAAAGGTGCAAGATGAATGGATGTGTTGAAAAAAAGTGAAATAGACACGTTTGAGGGGTTTTTTTTGTTCTTGTACTTAATTTGTGCAACATTTCTTTACATAGAAGCAAGAAAAACTTCTTAGAGTAACGGCAGTTTAATTCTATGACAATCAAAAACCCTTACAAATTTCTTGAAAATTTTTTTACCTAAAAATAGAAATGCTCACTTTTCACAGAAGGGAGTAAACTTGAGAATATATTCCTGCTCTGTATTTATTGTTTCTTAGACAGTATCATCTGCTGGCATATTTTGGCAAGTCAAATCACTCAGATATTTTCAAACATAGGTTTGTTATTAGATATGATGTTTTGCCTTTCCTTTTCTTCCTTTTTATAAACACTGAATATAGAGGGTTCCTTAAAGCATGAAGAACCTTATGATGATTTTACCATTCTGGCAACAACAGTGCTTTCCTGTGTCTCCACATCTCAGCAGGTAATAACAGAATTAGAGACATTTCTTTTCAGTGTATCTCTTAATCTGTGATGAATGCATATGACTGAAGACCACAGGAATCAGTTGCATGATTAACAAACTGAAAGAATATAAAAAAAAATGAAAAAAATGTACTTATGAAATGTGATCAATTTGTGATTAAAAAATAGTTTAATTTTCTAAAATTGGTGCAATGTAATCAGGCTACTTAAAAATGTTTAATAGATATTAAATGAATTTGGAAGACCATAGAGCTGTTTTCATTTTACAGCTAATCAAGCAGAGGTCAAATTTCTTCACCTGTGTTAGATTTAGGTAGGCAAATATGGTCAGCTGTAGAGAACACTTCTGCAATGTTTATAGAAATGGTGGCAGTTACCCTAAAGAATGAGATGTCTTTATAGCAGCAGTATGTCTGCGATTTAAAGTAAATTCTCACTGCAAAAAGCTCAAACAAGCAGCAGCAGCAAAAGCAATGAGAGTGGGACTCTGTGCTGTAGTCTCTACTACAGAATTAATCCCATTATACATCTGGTGTTTTTTTCCTAGAGTAACCACTTTTATATTACTTGCTCAAACTGAGCTTTCCCCTTAATGTGTTAAACATTACAGTGTTTTATATATACAGATATATATAATATCTCCACTACTAGGACTTACATTACAATAGTTTACAATGGTTACAATAGTATGTGATCCAAAAATTTTCCTTAGAAAAAACCTGTTCTGCTAATATGGTGTATGTCTAAACTGCAAAATGTATTTTAGATATGAGTTTTGCCACAATTTGAATACAATTGGGGCACACACATTTTTAGCATAGTATATTCAGTCAAAATGCCTTTCTTGTGAGGTAGCTATACCTTTAGATAGCATGATTTGTTAGTTTTTTAACATGACCTCTGTTTCATGGAGGCAGTTACCTAGATTTAAACTGTTTTGATTCTTCTACACTTTCCCACAAATCTCCATGATACCTAATCTGTCCAGGGAAGAAAGACAAATTCTCCCGATTAACAAAACATTCACCGATGATGAAGTTATGTGATGTAGCTGAGGCAGTCTAACAGCTTGTTGATACCAAACCAGTGGCAAAAGTAATTTTGATTTACTTCTTTTCTGGTTTTTGTCCCCCGCCACTGTCATTATCAATATCCCTGAAGTCTTGTGCTCAAATCAAGTGTAAGTGTACAGATGGATATATCAGGTTTCACTGTCCCTGAGATGCTAGTCCAGCTCTGGTAAAATGATGATAAAGGTGTGCACCGATCCTTACTCACTGATCAGAATGTGTTTAACACGGGGTAGATGGACTCTACTGCCTTTTAAAAAATGTTAATTAGGAGGGTAGTTGAATAGAGTTTTGAATTTGTTAATTTTCTTCACAAGATGCGGATGTGGTTTAACATTTCTTTCAGCTGAGAGATATTTCACTCTAAGCTTTTTTTCTTCTGAGCTTTTAAAGTTGTTCTTCACTGCTCCATCATCCAAGATGCACCAACAATCCATGGAAGTACTGCAACAGTGCAAAATTAAACTATTAATTTAGACTTTCTTCAGCAAATATTTAAGTACTGTAATTAAAAAAGGTAAAGTCTCTCCAGAAGGTATTGATTATTATAACATTTCACAGATAGTTTGCTTTCTCATGTAGTTTTCATTTCACTTTTTCCCTTGTCTGTGTTACTTTTAAGAGCTTGTCAATACAAAAAAGGAATAAAGCCCCCAAACCTCTAAATCCACTTGTAGTGTTGGAAGAAGAAAAGCTTGGATGGTCTACCAGAAATTACTTTAAAATAAAGTATTTCTTAAGCTTTCAAAATGTTGTCATTCCTTGAAAGAAAGTTACTTATGATAATTTTATTTACTTCTGTTGGAAAATGTTGAGATTGTTGATATACTGCGTTATTTGTGTGTTTATATGCCTACCTTTTTCCACAATTATATTGTTTTTTCTTTCCAGAATGTCCATCCTGACAAAGAATTACTTTTTGATGTAATAATGTATTTGTGGCAGAAGTGTAAAATGGAACTTGAGCAAGTCCAAGCAAGTGGAAGTGACTACTTAGAATATATCCACAAATACAAAGCTTACCAAGTACTCCTTCATTATAATGTATTTCTGTTAATAAGAATGCAGTCTGTTATAGTTAAGCCAAGATTAAAATACTGTTATCCAGCCCAAGTACATTTTCTTATGATAAAATGCAGATAATCTTCTTCAATGAAAATAGGAATTGTGTATATGCTTTGAGCACACTGTGCTCCCACATGTCAGCATCAAAACATCTCTTAGTCTTTTTGCAGTAAAATAACCCTTTCTCTGCCAGTGAGCCATGGTGGTAAGAAGCTAAAATAGTGAAAGCATTTGGGCTTGGTATAAGAAGAAGCATTTGGTGTGTTGTAGCAGAAAATATCAATATATTCCAAGGAAGTTCTCTAGATCAGTTAAACAAAGTGGCAAAATCTTACAGTTTAAGACAAGACAGATGGCCCACTGGCCAGAGTCACAGCCTTACCTTGAACTTTTCCTGAGACTGAGAGGCTGTTGGTGAAATGTAGTCTTCTGAAGGTAATTCACACTCCTTTCTCTGGGCTGCCAGTTAATGCTAACCAAACAGTGTCTGGAGAGGTTAATTTTGTGACCCTGATCCCTGCAGTAAAATTGTTCAGAGATTCACCAGGAGGTAGTGTACGGTTACTTTTACTCTCTGTGTAGAACAGTAGTGTTCAGGTCTCTTTTATACTGTTGAAGTGGAAAGATATGGGGATAAATGAGAGGCATATGATTAAATCTACTGGAAGATTTACTACACTCTAGCAAGGTATAAAAGTGTGGCTATAGAACATTCATAAAGCTTCTCAAAGGAATGGAAGGAATAATAATATTCTAAAATAAAAAAAGGTTTGATGTTTGAAGAAATGGGCTATGGAGCAGTGTAAGTTCAGCATCCTAGTCTGGCGGCATTCAAAAAAACAAGCCTAGTCCAAGAAAGGAGTTGTGTGCATACTTATGAATATTTTTAAACAATTTTGAGTGCAAAAACATATCTACATCTCTAATACATAAATACCTTCCAAAATTTTGGTTTAACTCTGTCTTGACTCTTTCCCCTCTCCTCATTTTTAGTGGGTTCAAATACTCTGGATAATAAATGAAGTAATTGAGAAGAGCCGCATAGCAGACACTAATGTAATGTTTGCAGAGATAACCTTGTATCTAGCTGCAATATTGGAAAAGGTAGCTGGTTCGATGAGTGAATCTAAGAAAAAAGAAGGTAAAGCTTTCAACAAACATTTAGTTTTCTTTCAAGAATGACTTTCAAATAAGAACTTTTCTGAGTTGAAAACTTTTTCAAAAAATACTGTAAAGAGATTGCTGAGAGTAGAATGGTAAATTTTTTGCACAGAATTTCATCCATAATTGGAACTCATGAAACCTGATTTTCCTAAGATTTTTCCCTTATTTCCTTACATTTCCAGTTCTATCAGAGTAACCCCGTTTTGAATTACATCTCTTATTACTGGCCCTCCCCACAGGTCTTCTACATGTTTCTTAGGCCCTTCAGAGTAGCCTCAGATCACTGATAAGTTCTCGGAATATTGGCTAGGCGGAAGGCAGTACATGCTGTGGCTCATTTGGAGCATTCAAATGCTGGTTGACTAGTGGCAGGCCAAAAAAAAATAGGAAAATGTTGACATCATACAAAAGCTTTTGCTTTTACTGGATCATCGATTTGGTTTTCTTGTCTACATAGTCTTGATTTTTGTATAGGAATTCAGTTGTCTTTGAAATTGAACTTGGCTGATGCTATATAATGCAATCACAATCACATTAAACAAATTTCCTTCCAAAACCTGACTAATGTTGTAAAATATGAATATTTAGATGTATTTTTAGAAATCCTCTGTTATTGTGTATCTTGGAATGTGAATCATAGTTCTCATTAAATGTTTTATGGTAAATAGAGAGCAAAAAGTTAAGGATCCTTTTAGACCATATCTAGAAACAGAAAGGAATGATAATAGTTTTGCCCTTTTGAAAGTAAGAAAACCTTAGAAAACTACTATTGATTATAGAGTAGGTATTAGTTTTGGTGGTGTTATGAAAATCATACTATTCTTGGAGATACTGGTTCTACCTCCTTGTAGAACCAATTTATTTTTCATTCAGTTTAAATATGTCTTTTTGGAGGAAAAAAGCTGAATAGATAGGAGCTATTGGTCAAAACAGGCTGACAAATAGCCAGTCAAGCACATTTCTATGATGAAAAGAGTCTATTTGCTAAATGAATACTAAGTGAATATAGATTTTTCTTATTTATGAGAAAGAGAGGGTGAACAAGCAGAAATAAACAGACAAAAGTGGCCCCAGGAGCGACTAGAAGGTTGTCCCTCTGAAAGGACAAAAAATTGATTTACTTCAGTGGAGACATGAAATTAGAGCGCTGTAACCATGAACTAATAAAATGCTTCCTCTTGTTTTGAAAACACAAGTCTGGATGCATTCTTTATAAGTGGAAATAATTTAAACAATTGAAGTAAAGATTAAAAAGGTGATAATACTGATTAGGGAAATATTAAATTGAAATGGTATACATAATAAAAATATGACCTCCTATACTTAAAAATCCTCCTAGAAGTAAAATTAGCATTAAACCCACTGTGAATTAGATAATAATAGACTTGAATTTGTTTCAAAATGGAGAATTGATATGAATACTACAACAAAGTGAGGAACTACAAAATGAGTCCAAGTTTCATTGGCTTGGATATAATGTTGCTATGAAATACAGGGTAAATTTAAAAATACAAAATTATTGAATAATCATATCCTGTATTAATGTAACTGTACATATTGTAGCTGTGTGTCTAAACCCTAGAAAGCTTTTCAAGAGTCAATATAATTATGGCTCATAGTCAAGCACTGAAAACTGAATTATTGCCAGACTTAAATTAGTAGTAGAGCTAATCAAATGGTACTAACATCTTCTGTGTTTATTTCATTTTCACTTGTTTTTCTTCCTATAAAAAAAGGAAAAAGTGCCTCGCTTTCACAAGATGAAACATGTGAGATGCCTGAAATACTGATGGTAATGTCTAAATTATCTTCATTAATACAATTATTTTGAATGGCATAAGAATATTTCTGCTTAAAGCTTTTCATACAGTTTTGTGTTTAGTTTTACAAAGATGAAATGTTTTACACAATCTTGCTAGTGCAGAGAAAAAAGCAGGTATTTTTTTCAAATGAAATAAAGTTTGAAAATTTTCCCTGGGTATTTTTTATCAATCCTTTATATGGAGAAAGTTTTATTTGAAACTTTTACAGCATGGTTATACTGATTTCCACTGTATACCCTCTTTTATGCCTATATATAGTACCAACTTTAAATGGTTTAATAGCACATTTTTTAAAATGGTAGGAATTTTAGTTGTTGCTTCATTTGGAAAAATATTTTGGGTCGTAGTTTTGCTTCTTTGTTTTTGTAAGGGTCATGTGGAACAGGTGAAACATCCTGAGCATCCTTGCTTTGTTCAGTGTGTTAAGTACTCAGCAGTTTGCAGAATTGTCCAATCAAATGACTTACTAAAACACATTAAGAAGGAAAGATATGCATTAGTCTGAGGATTCAGAAGTTTTGTCAATGATGTGTCTAATGCTTACACACATGGAGAAGGTTTAATTCCCTGACCGTCTACTTAAAGATGGTGTTTGCTGACAAAAAGAGTGTTTTATTAACAACATCTAACGGGACATTGAAAAACTGCTTGTGAAAAATACTGTGTTTTCAACTTAATTCCTTAAGGTCAGTTTCATTCTGGTATAAGCTAACTCTGAGTTAGTAAATATTTTTGGTTTGTTTGTTTGTTTGGGTTTTTAATTTGTTTGTTTGTTTTTAAGAGCTGAAGGAAATTCAGTACTACTTGAAATTTAAAACATTAATATGGGTATAGGAAAGCATGGGGTGCAGTGCCTATGTCAAGATTATTTGACAAATTTTAAACTGCAACAGCTGAAAAGAATAGCAATTTACTTTCAGTAGTCCATTTTATAGTTTTTAATGCTGTTGTCTTATAAAATCTGTTTATATGTGTTTTCATTTCAGAAAACTCCAGCAGAACAATTACAAATTGCTTATGAAAGTCTTGAAAAAGCAATTAATGGAATGAACACATCTCGTTTAATGACCCTCCTACCAGATGGAAAGTCAATATTTGACAACTGCTGTACAAAGGTAAAGTTTACAAAAAACCTACATTATCTATAAATAAATTAATATAAATTGTATTTTGATGACACAGACCTCATATTTTCTTTACACTTGGAAATCTTAGCACTATCAAATGTACCTTGTCTTCCTGCCCCATGTAAGAAGAGAATCGAAAGAAACAAATCTTTGTTTATTCATGTTGTGGTTTGATCCCAGCTGCTTGTTCAGTCCATCACAGGGACATGGGGAAAGGGTAAAACTGAGAAAATTCATAGATTGAGATAAAGACAGTTTAATAGGTAAAGCAAAAGCTGGGCACAGAAGCAGAACAAAGCAAGGAACGTATTCACTGCTTGCCATGGACAGGCAGGTGTTCAGCCATCTCCAGGAAGGCAAGGCTCCACCACTCATAGCAGTGACTTCGGAAGACAAATGCCATCACTCTGAACATCCCCCCTTCCATCTTTCTCCAGATTTATACACTGATCATGATGTTGTATGGCATGGGGTATCCCGCTAGTCAGCAGGGGTCAGCTGTCCTGCTTGTGTCCCCTCCCACCTTCATGGGAATCCTCAGCCTACTTGCTGATTGGGTGGTACGAGAAGCAGAAAAGGCCTTGATGCTGTGTAAGCACTGCTCAGCAATAATGAAAACATCCCTGACGTTATCAACACTGTTTCCAGCACAAATCCAAAACACAGCCTCACACCAGCTACTATGAAGAAAATTAACTCTACCTCAGCTAAAACCAGCACAAGCTGAAATAGCATTTTTCTCTTTCAGTAATAAATTGAGCTTTTTTTTTCTTTACAGTTTTCTTTTGCAATAGTTGTAATATATAGATTTCTAATATATATTAAAAACAGAAATCCTTTTAATATTTATTACTTGCAACTGTTTACTATTAAGATTTTTGCTGTTGATAGAGTTCAGTTTTTCTAAATATTATCATTCTACAACAATATGATATTTATTTTGTGGACTGGTAACACAATAAACCATGTTTTTCTGCAGTTTCATCTTTATTATTGATCCAGTTTTCTATTGACACTAAGATTTTGTCTAGTTTTCTCTCTCCATTATCTGTGTCTCCGTCTGGTCATTCTCCTTCCTTCCATGCTTTCTTGATTGACTGCATATTACACAGAAATAACAAATTTCAGTGTTTTTTTAATTTACTGAAATAATGCTGAGGTTAAAAAAAATGCAGTAAGCTAAGTTACAAAAGTTTTCATTTGCTTAATTGCCACTTCCTATTTATTAGGTGGACTCAAATGATCAAAATTCGAATTCTGTTTTGGGATGTGACAATGATAAAATAGGAACAGACAGTGGTTTTGTAGCAGATTTACACTTGGATCTCATTCAGGCCCAACATCGAGTAGCTGTGAAACTTCTTAAAATTACACAAGGTAGGTTTCAGTAAAGTTAAATAATCTTCATAGCTCGATTGGAGTCCTTTTATTAATACATTTTGTAATACTAAGAAATAAAGGAATATCTGCTTTCTGAAGAGGAGCTGACATTAGTTTGTACGCCACAGATAGACAGAAATAATGTACTGAATTTACAGAATTTGGATTTGCATGATACTTCTCTCTAACCTCTAATCACCCAATGGGAGTTAAATATTGCTACAAGTAGTGGATTTCATTCCTAGACAGTTTGTTGTTGTATTTTAATTGTTAACTGTTACAGTGCCAGTAAAGAGAAATTGGGGGATGTTCCACAGATTTTTTTCCTGTAATGCTGATTATCTCTCTAGAGAATGACTTGAGTATTTTATTCAATGCTCTTGGTAATTTGAATTTCTACTCCTGGGAAGTTGTTTTTATATCTTTCCAGTCATCAGATATCCCTCTCTTGCCAAATGCCTTCTGAAAAAACTACTTTTTCTCTCATTCTTAGTGTTGTTTTGATTTTTTTTTTTTAATTAATTAAGAGTATTAGTTTGACACTGTAGAGCTCCCCTGTGCCCTGCTCCCTACAATGAAACAAAAGCTCTCTTTTTCTGTGATGTTAGTATAACTACTAAAGATGTTAGAGCAGGAGGGTGGAATATTTTTAGTGGCATGATCTGTCCAAGAAATTCTACTCGAACCAAAGAAAAGAACATGAGATGGAGCAGAGCTTTACTAAAAAGCTACATATTAACCCCTCTTACTGAATTTTTCACAATAGCACTATCAAAATAAGTAACTCAGCGTTTCCTTCCCACACAGGTGCTGGAGTGGATGACAGAAGTCTCAAGTCTAGTAAGTCTGATGTGAGGAATATCAAAGATTCCCACTATTTAACAGGTAAGGCCATTTAATTAAGATTTCAGAAGTCTAATAAATTATTGCTGCTGCTTTATAAATGCCTTAAAATATCTGTTTTATAGAGGAACTTATAATGAAAAAAATAAAAAGGAATAAGCTATCCAGAGCAATCTTTTTGATGCAAAAGGCTGCACAGAAGTTTCCTGAAGAGTTAACTGCTACTTCCCAAAGGCAGCTACTGGAGGTAATAAGAAATATATGATAGAAACCTTTTATCGTTATCACAGTTTTTCATGTTCTGGGTAATTAGGTCAGGGATCACTCCCTCTTACAAAAAGAAGAAAAATGGAAGGAACTTGAGGGACAGTGTATGCTTTTACTGCTATTGTTAATTTTTTTTCCTGAGAAGGTTCATTACAAAAAAGAATGAAGTGACCTTAAAACAAGGAAAGAGCACATCCCCAAATTTTGTGCATACATGGACACTGAAGGAAACCTGAAAGAAAATATGCTCTTTCTTTCTACACTTAATCACCCAGACCTTGCAGTTATGAACATATGCCTTGCCAAAATGTCATGCAGGTTTCCTTATTGTAACCTTCAACATTGTTCTTTTTCCAAGATCTATAAGTCATCTTAGAATACTTTGGCTGGTGATGATGACATGGACTTATTAAATGACCAGTTTAGAAACTGGGATTTTGGAATTTATTTAGGCTAAAAGTTTTTCATGGGCTCATTTCAAAATCTCTTGAAATCAATGAAAGTCTTTCCATTGAGCTTTGTACCAACATCTGTTCATGAAAGTTGCCTCCTCATCAGCAGGGCTTAAAATTTCTTTATTGCTTGTACAACAGATAGCGAAATCTGCAATTTTCAGTATGTAATAGATGAAATAGTATTTTAAACAAGAAGTTACTAGAAAGTGTTTTTGTCATAAGTGCCACATGTTTGGAAGCATGATAATTAGTACATATATATTTTATGTTGAAAGAATGCAAACACTGGATTAGAAAAGATATACATTAAAAATCTTTCTCATATTTGTAAAATATCTTATTTATGAGCATCAGATGTAGTGATATGGTATGAAAGTTGTAACTGTAGTCACCAATGAAGATTTACAAGCAATTCCCAAGAACTGTGGTTGTCCCAAACAAATATTTGCCAAGACCTTACACACTGACCTTCACTATATTTTGCTTCTGTGCACTTTTCACCAAGAAAGATGTACATAAAAGAATATAATATGCCTGCAGCTAGTTGCCAGAAAATGTCAGGATTCACTTTGTCTAAACAAACTTAGCATGATCTCCTTCGATATTTGTTTTATCATGGAATATTTAATTATATGCTCAATTAATCTTCCTCCTTGAGGTGGACAGTGCTACCTTAATAAACAGAAAAAAAACCCCAACAAAACCCAGACCTTTCTTTTCAAGCTTTTGTCTTTTTTATTGTATAGGTCTATAGAGAATTACTTGTATATTCTGGTCTTCTCTACTCTACTCAGCACATATGGTACAAGTCTGAAGTCTGTTATTATTATATAGCAAAATAAGTAGTTTATTTTATTTTGAGAAGCATGCAAATAAACATTTCTCATGCAGTAAACCACTGTACAGGTATGAAAGCTTCTGAGTCATACATGTATACTCAACTACATCAGACTGCTTAACTACTTGACCTACTGTGCAGCCTTCCTTTTTTATTATTTCTCTCACAGTTGTTTCATTCTTCCTTCTTGTCCTGTATGTCTACTTGGACATCTGAGTCTTTACAGAATTGGACACACTGGTAGTTCTCATTGGCCAGCTGTAAAATTTAATTAATGTGATTAAGTTAATACCATGGTGCAAGTTTGTGACAGAGGCAGGGATAAAATGTGGTTTATCACAGGACAAGCATGTTGTTTTTTAATGGTGGTATTTTGCTTCTTCAACCATAAGATTATTCTTTCTCCTCTTGAAACACTGCCACATTTATTATCTTCCAAGTTCTGCAATTAATGAAGTACAGGTCATACAATACCACTCTCAGTCACAACCCTATCCAACCTGGCAGTAGTTCCATCCTTGCACTAATCAGAAATATGTCCTCAGACAAACCTGCAAATCTTTTAGAATTAGAAACTGTATCATAGGACAGGTTACTGTGAAAAAGTATGGTTTTTAAGGAAGCAATGAAACTTCTAACTACTGGATGCAAAAGCTGAAATGGTTGTATGATGGAATCTCTCCATATCTTGCTCTTTATTTCCTATCCTTCCTTTCATGTTTCTCACTGGGGTGGGTGCAACCCTAAACTAAAGAGGGAGGGAGTGGGGTGGAATGGTAGGGCTGTGCAAATGATTAGCTATGCTAAGTTATTAGGGCTCTATTAAATCTTAGCTCCTTTTTTCCCTCATTTCACTATAAATCTATGGCTAGTTTTTGGTAATTTTTGGACATGAGATACCAGGTTTACTCAGTGTCTGGTCTGACGTGTGTTACACCATGGTCCAGAAGCTCCAAGATTTATCGGCTGTTCACTTTAATTTTAGGCTTCAAGAGATTTTGCCCACACAAACTCCTGCAAAGTCTTGTGATGTGTTGATACTTTGTATTCATGTGTGGAGAAAAAGCTACACATTTTTTCTCTAAGAGATTTCTTTAAATTTGGTGAGAAGATAGGCGTTTTGGCAAAAAGGGTTTTACAGAAATAACATGCAACTTCACAAAAGCATTACAGCAGATTACCAGGACTAACAAACTTTGCTATGGTCGGGAAATTTTGTTACACCCAACAAACACAAACTCCATGCCATCTCACTCCAGGTGAGATAACCACAACTTACTGAAAATAAGTGTTTAAATTACCCACAAGAGGACAAAAAGAATAAAGGGGGAGAGATTAAGAGAAGAAAGAATAAAGGGGGCAAAAGAGGAGAGAAAAATATCATTACCACTGGAGGGTCACATGTTGACAGCTTCAAGGAGAGCAGGCCAGGGCTAAATGGAGACCTCGTGCTGCCTCCTTATTTACTCTGGTCACTCCCTCCAGGTGGGATATTTGGTTCAGTGGCCACTCCCTGTCCCCTTGACCAAAGTGAGGGTCACGGCTAATCAGAGGCTCCAGAGGATGTGCTGTGGGCAGGCTACCAGGTGGACATTATTGACTGACAGGTCTCCCATGCAGCCTTCATGCCTTGTGGCCACAGACCCCAGTGGCCCTTTGGCTGACCATGCGGATGCTGTGCTGGAGGCCGGTCCCCTTCCCCGACACACACAGACAAAATGGTTGATTCAGCCCATCAGTCAGTGAGATACAAATCTGATCCCTGGCAACCTGCTATGGTGTAGTCTGCTAAGTGTATGAGGACAGAAACAAGGGACTGTTAGGGTGCAAGATTATAGGACTGTCACTGATCACTGATATCTCGGTAATTTCCAGTTTATCTTTCAGCCTCAGTTCAACCTAAATCCTTGGTCCAGTGTAGGGTACTAAAAGGCTTCAAATAAAATTGCATTGTAGGAATATGTAATTTCTCATCTTTACAAAGAATGTAATTTGCCCAAGGCATCCCTGATCCTTAAGCTTTGGAAGTTGACCTTTTTTGCTTTGATTTGCACTGGACACTTGCCACAAGTAAAGAAGTATTACATTCTGAATATTAAATTTCCAAGTTAAGTTTCTCTTATCCTGACAATGGAATTAAGGTGAAGAAGCCTACCAATTTGCCATTCAGTCCAGTAAGAAAAAAAATGTATCCTGATCACCAAACAAATGGCCACGTAATCGCTATGTGCAAGGGGCCCCCACAGTTTTGAAAGATACTAACAGACTGCTAGTCAGCTTTCAGCTGTCTACAGCTAACCAAGGGAAAGATGGCTTAGCCCTACTCTTTCGGGACTCACATTCTTCTCCTTTTTCTTCATTTCTAGACTTTATTTCTTTCCCCTATTTTTAAAGTACAGAAAATTAGTCTAACTACTTCCACAGCTCCTTCAGAAATTCCATAGATTAGGTTTCCAGCTCTCTCCTAAATAGGAATTGATGTCTTTTTTGTTTCCTGTTGGAGCTAATCACTGGTTGGCAATAATTGCTTATGAACATTATTTGTAATCATTCTCTTTTATGCTAGAGGTTCTTCCAAAATTCGATATGCCTCAGCCCTATCTCTTTCATATGCAACCCTGCATTCCCTAGTTGTGAAATTAATCTACATATGCGTGCTTGTACAAAGTACAGTTTATCTTAATTTAGGATGTAAGATGATAATAAAATCTACAAAAGTTTTCTACATTCCAGTGAAATTTTCTATGATAATTTGAAAACCATTTATAAGTGTTAAGTCTGTCTGGTTGTTATATTTTAATGGTTTTTCCCTTTTGTTTTAATTTAAATCATAGACAGCACTAACTTTAATTGAGCAAGTTGAAGCTGAACAAAGTGCATTTTATCACAGTCTCAAAGAAGCTATGAGCAGCCAGAAAAGCAGCAGAACTCCACCTCCTCCTCTGTTACTTTCTAGATCCCATTGCTCCATGACATTTAAACCAGCCCCATTCTCTTCAGATATTCAGGTAATGTTTTTCATGATGACTGCATAAGAAATAACTAAACAATACACAAGATTAAAAGTTGTTTCAACAGTACTGTACCATCATATTTTTATCCATTCTTGAGATGATTATGTTATGACTTACTTAAGTATCCTTTTTCCCCTCTGTGAGTCAATCATGACTCACTGTTTTGACCTTCACATTTGCATGAAAATTTCTTAATCTCACATCATGTTCCTTGGTGCTTCTGTTGTCTAACGCTTATTTATTCCACTTATCCAGAGCTCATTTTCTTGCTTAGGGGCTGATATACTCCTAGTTACCCTCTGAAGAGATGCAATACTGTTGCATCATGTGATGCAAGAAAATACCACACTGAAGTCTCTGTTAATGAAATGTTGAAGTGACAGTTTAGGTGGAAAAAATCTACTTTCTATTGAACATGTAGAGTCACAGAACCATGCAGTTATAAGGGATTTTAGGAGAGGTCTCTAGTCCAACCTTCTGCTCCAAGTAGGGTGGATTGTGAGATTACACCAGGTTGCTTGGGGGTTTATCCAGTCTGTTCTGAAAACTTCCAAGAGTAGAGACTGAGCAGTTTCTCTGGGCAACGTGTTCCAACAGGGCAAGATGTTCATAGGGAAAACTTTGGAATTTCCATTGCTTCAATGTAAGTCTTTTGTTTTTCATCCTCCTACCATTCTCCACTGTGAAAAATAAATGGCATCTACTCCTCTCTCTTCCTCTGCTAATCAAGTAATTTTGTTACAGAGGCGAGTCCTAGGGATCAGATGTGATTTGTCCTTGGTAAATCCATGCTGACTGTTCCACCTTATTCTCCTTCCCATGTCCAGGAAGGGTTCAAAAATGCTGAAGTATCAAAAATACACTAGCTATACTCAAATCTTATTAAAAGTGGTAAGAATACTTCTGTGAACAGTTGTTTTATAACTTGCAGTTTCATTGCAATTCTATTAGTGAATTTCAAATTAATTAATTAAGGAAAAAGTAATCCTTTTTATCCTTAATGAGTATAAAATAAAACTTTAAAAAATCTTTAGAATTCATTTGTTTTAGTAAATTTTCAAACCATTTTGTTTGATACAGGAGAGTGAATGCAACACATTGGACCACTAGATGGCGAAATATGATTACTATTCTTATATTATTTGTATATATTATTATTCTTTTAATTCTTACATCCAGATAGTCTAGAAGAATTTTTTTTCTAAAGTTACACAGAGCTGTTGAGCAGACAGGAAAGGTGTTTTTTCAATGAAGAAGTTATTAACTGGATACTTAGGATTACTAGTTTCTTAGGATAAATGTATACCCAGGACTTAATTAGATATACATAGTTCCTGTACATAGTCAAAATATCTCTAAAATTTTCTGATATTTAAGTTCGTTTACTGAAAATAATCTTTTCAATTTCAATAACTCCTTCTGAAAAACAGTCAGTATTCATTCATTGTAAGACAAATTTTCTTAGAACACAAGAGCTCTCTTTCCAGGTGTGGAAATTGAGCAAGACAGGCTGGAATCAACATGGCTGAGCAAGGATCTGCTTCTCGAACTGAGGAATGAGAAACAAATGCGCAGCCAGTGGAGCCAGGGACAGGTGACCTGGGGAAAGTAGAAGGATATGGTTTGAACGTATAAGAATGGGGTCAGAAAATCCAAGACAAAGTTGGAGCAGGACTTGGCAAGGGACGTGAAGAATAACAAGAAGGGATTCTATGAGTACATAGGTCAGAAAACAAAGGAGACTATACTCCCCTGATGATCAGAAGGTGTAAACTCCTGGTGACCGATATAGAGAAGGGTGAGGTACTTGATGAGTTCTTTGCCCCAGTCTTCACTGGCAGTCAGGCTTCCCACTTCTCTCAAGTTCCTGATCCTCTGGGTGGGCGTGGGGGGAGTGAAGTCCCTCCCACTATAAGCAAAGAGCAGGTTTGGGATGACTTGATGAAGCTGGATAGCCACAATTCTGTGGGACCTGATGATGTTCATCCCAGGATCCTGAGGGAACTGGCTGATGTTGCCAATCCACTATCCATTGTATTTTAAAAGTCATGGCAGTCAGACAAGGGCCTCAGTGACTGCAAAAAGGGAAACATCACTCTTGTTTTTAAAAAGGGGAGAAAGGACGATCCATGAAGCTACAGACCAGTGAGCCTCACCTCTGTGCCTGGGAAGATCATGGAGCAATCCTCCTGGAAGATGTGCTAAAGCACATAAAAGACAAGGAGGTGACCCAAGGCAGCCAGCACAGCTTTACTAAGGGCAAATGGTGCCTGAGCATTCTGGTGGCCTTCTATGATGGAGTGACAGCAATGGTTGGTAAGGGAAGACTGACAGATGTCATCTATATAGACTTCTGTAAGGCCTTTGGTATGGTCCCACAGGACATCCTTATCTCCAGATTGGAAAGACATGGATTTGATGGATGGACTATTCAGTGGGTAAGGAATTGGCTGGATGGACACAGCCAGAGAGTTGTGGTCAATGGCTCTGTGTCTGGGTAGTGGATGGTGATGAGTGGTGCCCCTCTAGGCTGTCTTGGGACTGACACTCTTCAGTGTCTTCATCAATGACACAAGCAGTGAGATCAAGTGCACCCTCTGCAAGTTTGCAGACGACAGGAAGCTGCGTGGGGCAGTTGGCACAACAGAAGGAAGGGATGTCATGCAGGGGGACCTGGACAAGCTTGAGAAGTGGACCCACAAGAACCTCATGAAGTTCAACACGTCTAGGAGTGTAAATCATATTTATTACAAGAAAAATGAACATTTTATGTGTACAGACTTTTTATATGTTGAAAAATCACCTCATCTGCTAAACCTCAGATCTGTTTAAATGCTTACAGAAAGTAAATAGACTTATTACAGTTTTTAGTAGAAGTTTAATGCACAACAGTGAAATCCATCTGCCCAATTTTGCAGAGATGAAATCAAAATTAGTTTCCATGTTTGATCTCACTGAACACAACTGAATATTGATCCAGGACTGTATGCTCACATTCTTCCTTGGTTAAAGATTGGAAAGTGTAGATGATGTGCCCAATGAGCTTATCAGCAACAAAATGACATTAAAAGCCATTGATTTCAATAGGAGCTAAGAACATGGCTTGTTTGGAAAATATCACTGCATTGCTTCATATCTGCATTTCTTCTGCCTGATTTTAAGGATCTGTCCAGAAGCAGTTTGCTGAATCAGAACCTGATACCAGCTTTAGAAGAATACCATTCTTCTCCATCAAATAATGGATCTAGGTGACTTTAAATCCACAGGATGACCTACAGAATTTGTGCTTTGGGAAGGCTTTGAGGAATAGGGTAGCTCAGGGTAGGGGATAGGATAATAGAGTCATTTGATTTTATTGCCACTGTAGTATATCTAGTTGTCCAGCTACATAAATTAATTGATGTTTCTAGTGCAGTTAGACTATTCTTTTTTATAACTAAGGTGTCTTTTTTGTAGACTTTTCACAAAATTTGTGCATTCTATACTGTGCAAAAGTTGGAAATAGTACGGTGTACCAACTAATTTTGTCTCATTTTCTTCAAAGGTTTCATGGTATAGTATTTTTGGCTGTGTAGCAGGAGGAAGTAATATGAAAGTAAGGTTAAATAACAACAAACTTCCAAATTCAGGAGAACAGGTAAGACAGAGAGAGGTAAAACTTGTTTAGGTCATAGTCTCTTCCTCTAAAAAACACTCTAAAAAACACCAACTTTCTAAATCTATGTATCTGATAGATTCTTTTAGTCAGGTAACTGCCCAAGCATTTGACAAGCTGTTTGATCTTTAGACCAAAAAACTTCTAGGAATCTTTTTTGAATAATGGATTGAATTATTCAAAAACTTAAACAAGTCTCTGGTCTGTCATAACTATGTTTTTTTGAGTGATATCTGAGAAATGCAAAAGTAAAAGAAAGTATATGGTGCATTTTTAGAGTGTGCTTCAGACATTACTCTCTCTAGGAATTCAATAAAAGATAAATTATAAGTGGATAAAAAATTTATTATTTTTCTTAATTGTGTAACTTCTATCAGCCATTTCTTCTTAACCAGACATTGACTTGCTTAATTCTGACAACATGATAATGTAACTCCTTCAATAACCTACAGGTTCAGACACGATTGACTTTTAGGTTGTAACACTCCAGCTTTGGAGCTGCAGGTTTAATATTTATGTGTATATATAATTCCTTAATAGGTTATGAAAACATCCAGAAAATAAGCCACGGGATTCAGCCCCAGCATTTGAAGGGGTTACTGTTGTTCAGAAGTCTCCTTATGAAGGCGAGACTGTGTTTGATTAAGAGCACTGTCTCGATGATACATTATGATGATCTCAAAAGCATTGAAACCTTCAAACCTTCCTTATTTAAGTTGTCCTGGTTATGGAGAACAAGGTGAAAAAGCCTGTTAGGAGTGAGCTGTGGTGTCAAAGTGCAGGTGCAAAATTACTTGAAGGAAAAATTAAGATCTTGAAAGTATGATGTTTTCATGAAGTTGAAAATGTTGTTAAATGTGCTGAAAGGACCTGGGATATCCTCTGCCCATATCTGATATAAGAAGGTGGCATGTATGGAGGAGAGCAATATGCTCTTTCTCTGAAAGCACAGCTCAGGGCCAGAATGTTACCAGCTCAATAACTGCAAGCGTGCACAATCACAATGTGAATGTTCACATGGACAAAAGTATCTTAGGAAAACTCTAGCTCCTGATATTTTTCTGTTCTCCTGGGTTATGTGCTCTATATACACGACAGTATTCCAGAGAAAACTGATACTTT
This sequence comes from Sclerurus mexicanus, assembly GCA_013396755.1. Classification (NCBI taxonomy): domain Eukaryota; kingdom Metazoa; phylum Chordata; class Aves; order Passeriformes; family Furnariidae; genus Sclerurus; species Sclerurus mexicanus. The sequence continues at coordinate 3,946,428 of VWZF01003276.1, forward strand.
TTTCCACCTGTCATTTCACTGTTTTCTCCTTGTTTTCAAGAACCTAGTATTACATGGAAACATCACAATCTAGATTGTACTTTGTATCCAAGATCATTAAATAATTTGTTTAGCAATAGAAGTTTACAATGTGAGATTTGTTTTTAGTATGTGCAGTGGGTGTAACTAGAAAATATTTTTATTGGCAGATACCAGCTGATGGGAAGAGTCTCTTGGAAATACAGGGCTTAGATGCCAATGAGAAATATGTATTTGCAGTTGCAGCATATTCTTCTGATGGAAAACTTATTGGTGATGCCATTGGGGAAATGACTAAGCCAATCCTTGCTTATCCACCCCTTTCTGCTACTGCTGTTCGAACCTATCTAACTCAGGTAGGGTCAGAACCTGATAATAAACACATACCTTAATTTGGTTGTAATGGCTTGTTTTCACTGGTAGCTCTAAAACTTCATTGGGTAAAAATGCAAGACTTGCTTGCCAAAAGCTTGATAAGCACAAATCACAATTTTAACATAAGAAATTATGTGTCTGAGTAACTAAATATTTTTCTTACCTCTGTCCCTGTTTTTCAGTCTGCATTTAACTTCTTTCTTCTTTATTTTAATTTTTATTTAATTTTTGTGATTGAGACCAAGTACTAGAAATCATCTTCTTAGTCATTACAGTCTGGGATGAAGAATGTGATTGGACTTACCAAGTATCAAGGCCAAACATTTTCCTATTGAAATTAGTTTTGTAATGTCGTGTGGAAGATCACAAAGGTTCTGTCAGACCTTCATGATAATTTTCTGTGTTCTTAATAGAGGATATTTAAAACATATTGTGACATGGAGAAAAATGAAATTGTGTAGGCCTATAGATAAGTTGTGGGGAATGATTAGAAGATTTCCTAAAATATTTCTGAGTAAGAATTTATGCCTACTTGCTTGGCTTCATTTACATCACATTATCCAGAGCAGCAGGGCATTCTGCAGTATTAGCAAAAATAAAATGAACTTATATGAAATAATGTGCTTTCAAAAAATGCAACACAAGACCTGTAAAGTATTCCACAAAGGGAAGTTAGATCCTTGGTCCACAGTCAGGAAGCTCTTTTGCCTTCTCTAATGCTAAATCTGAACCAAACTAACATTAGCAGAGTCAGATTGTTACTACATGCATTTTATTTAAATATGTCAGAAAATTTTTAGAGAAATTGTAAATTTGCATGTTGGGGGGATTTTAAAACCTTAATCATGTTTGGCTTGGTTATTTGATGAACATCTCAACTTGCTAAATTTTGTTTGGTTTTTTTTTGTAGGTAGCCTATCAGACTGGAAACTTTAGATTAGCCAGAGAAACATTTTCACCAATGTGGGATTATTTTGTTTCAAATTCTTCTCCCCTGCCTGCCAATGCAGCTGTTATTTCTGCAAGTAGTAATTTAACTATATCTGAAAAAAGGTAACTGGCAAAACCAAAATTAAAATAATAGTTAATTATAGATGTGCACATTTTATTTTAAAGAGTTCCAGGTTGTGAAATTTGTTAGGATTTATGACATGAAAAGCATCTGAAAAAAGAAGTGTGAAATGTGTTATGAAAATATAGTGTTTTATAATTAGCAGAGGATTTTTGCTATTTATGGAATTGTTAAGATTTACACACCTAGTTCTTTATAATGACTGTTTTCTTAAGATAATTGGGAAACCTATGAAGTGGGTTCTAGTTCTGTGTTATGCATTTTCATATGCAAAATGTATAATGTGCACTGGGCTATTGACTTTTCACTTAAGGGAGCAGTAGAGTTCAGAAATTGTCATAATTTTGTCAAGAACATCACCCAAAATAGGTAAATGCTTGCTAATTTTGTTTTGGAGTGGCTCTATAATCTACCAATAATCCTTGCATGTATTAAACGGCTCTAGATGAGATATTTAAAATCGATTATTTTATAAATAAATTTGAAATGTTCAACCATAATATTACAGTTTTTGCATGATGGCAAAGCCTACCTTGAAATTCTGTGGTTGCATTTAGTGAAATTCAGTAGATCCAGAATCAAAAATACAACAAAACTTAATTTACTCCCAGATAAGAGATTTTTATTAAGTAATAGACATGAAATATCATAAAAATATTTTTAATTGTAAGTCAAGTATTTATTATTTGATAATGAAATAACATCTGATTTAACTGAACACAAATCATCATCTTCACTTGTGTGTAGTTCTTTTTAGACTAATTCTTTCCTTAGGAAAGTTTTGGCAAACTTGTGGAGGAGGTACAGAAAAGTTTCACAGCATCTCTGTTTCAGTTTGACAGACTAGCTTAGTCTTGAAACCATAATGACAAGAAGCAACTTTATTGCATGTGTATTAATAGTTCTTGAATATTTCAAGAATTAAATAAATAAGGATCTTTATTTCACGAAATAGGTATTAGGGGGATTTCTTCTAAGATTTGTCAGAATACTTCCATTTCCACTTTACAAACAGAATAATCAGTAACCAGCTATTGTGAGATGTACCTAGTTTTTTCTCTATATTCTTTTTATATACTTGCATCAGAGCCCGTGGTTTTCTTACAGTAATGCCGTTTGGTTGCAAGCAGATAGTGTAGAATTGTGTGTTTTGCTTCCCATTATGGGAGAAAGTAGTGTGTCGAAGAGTATTCTTGTTATTCCAGGCTCAGCCAGACTACTGGTGTATATCCTGTCTGTCCTTCAAGTGCCCTTATATGTCTGATAATAGGCATACAAATTGACCAAGGGTCTTGATGTAACACACCACAGCAGCATTTGGGATTTACAGGCAGCCTGCAGACTGCATTGATGCAGGCACATAGTCGCTAGATATCCTATTTCATGATTATATGGTTTTTTTACATCTATCCCTGGCCTAGACAACAAAGTGGGAATGCAAGTTTGGTCACTGTGCTGCTTTTTGCATTTGTTTTTCATTAATATTTTTTTCATAAGCAATTATTTTTTCTATGAACACATACAGCTCTAGAGATAATATTTGAATGAGTCTACTTTCAGGTAAATCAAGTGAAGACAGACCATTTTAAATAGATGTGCAAAACAGTTTCAGGGATTTTGCTTTTCTGACAGCTATGTCCAAGCCTATTTTTTTTTTTTTAAATTAACATGCAGTATCAGGTAGTTTCAGTTTTACTGATCAGTAGCTAAGAAATTGGACTAGCTTGAAGGTAGACAGGACTTAAAGAGACAGTAGAGGGAGCTGGAGGGAAAGGAAACCTCTTGCTTCCAGCCAGAAGCCTTGCTGGTGATATCTTGGTAATGTCAAGTATGTGAATGAGTCTATTTGATCTTCCCTCTCGAATTTCAGTCTCTTTCAAGAAATACAATCGAGGAGAAGAAGGAACTTATTTCTTGTACTTCAAAATCATAGTATTTTTGCTGTAACAAAAATATTAAAAATATATAACAAGGACAAATGCCCCCCTAGCCTCAGGGAATTAAAAAAACACAACTGAAAAACAATGTGACAGAAAAGCAGATAGAAGAGATTCTTTTGCAACTTGTATTACAAAAGACATCAGGAAAGCTTGAAATAAGTTTCACTGGATTAGATGATAGAAATAAGGGAAAGTTGTCTTAGAATAGTAAAAGGAGAGCAATTTGAAAGAGAGTCTTATTATTTTATTTTTTACTTTAGAAATGTTAAGCTATTTTTTCAGTTAAATGCATAAATCTTACTTCCAGAAGAAGCTGTAGTAAGCCTTTTTATCTATAATTGTAAGACTGAAGACTTCCTTTTAGTATAATGCAGTTTCAGGCATGCAAGATCTGAATCATAATTCACATGCTTTTACTGTTCTTTTGCTCTTGTATTTTGTAGGTTACGTTTTGAAGTTGTATCTCGGACTTCTCCTATTACCTTGCACCTCTTTCTAAGGAATATATTTGCTGTCTGTGACATTAATGTCATGGAAGGAGCACTCTTCTGTGATTCCATCTGTTCCAATGAGATACTTTATAAGGAACAAGTATGTGTAGTTTAAAATAATATACTGGATTTGATTTTACTTTTTGATCAGCTTTATTTCATCACTGCAAGATAGATGTTGCAATCTACTAATCCTATTTACAGAATACTCAATTTTCTGTGAGTTATATGGTCTTTCTTTCTGAAGTGTTTCGGAAGCTGTTGGTTATTTGTAGCCTGCTGGAATGATGGTTTCTGAATCAGTTATTGCCTGATCCAAAGCCCACTGATTCCGACTGAGAAAGGATTTGCCTTGACTTCAGTGATGGTAGATTATAATTTAAGAGAGAAGTACAATAATTGTTATTTTTGTCCTATTAAGATGTACCTTGATTTTTTCATTTTAAACATTTCTGCTATTTAATACATATATTTTAATTAAGCTTTAACTTCTAACAGGATTTCATGGTTTGAATATATTAATCTTCTACTTATTTCAGACTTTTTATAGTAAAATGGCATATTAATGACACCCCCCTCTTTTTTTTATTTTATTGGGGTATGCCAGCCTCCAGTCTTATTGCATTCCTATTCTCGTGTTCCTTTTTGAATTACTTGTCTTGTAAAAAATGTGAGCAGTTGATTACTCATTGACTTTACTGGATCTGCTCACACTTGTAAGGACTTCAGCAGATGACTTGAAGGGAAAGGAAGGAATTGTTATCCTTCCCTTACCTACTCTGAGAGGTTAGCCTGTGAAATTTCCACTCAACACAGGTTGAGGTTGGTATCCAGGCTTTGTAAATTATATGGGCAAACTCAGAGTGCACAATTAGATTGAGGGCAATTGTTTCCATTAGAATTGTGGATGTCACGTTTTTTAATACACTTCTAACAGCTGTCAATGTAAATTCATTTTTAAACTATTATCTTACTTGCTGCTTACACTACTTTTTAAACTGTAATAACATTTGTTTTCTTCCACTTTCAAATGATCTAAGGCAACAGAATTAATATTTAAATAAAAATGTGTTTCTTTTACAGGTTGCTAGATTAGCAGAATGTGAAGCAATGACTGTGGCTATTGAACTTAGCAGCTGGTTGAATGATGAAAGTTACACCCTGCAGTCTGTTGTGCAATGTTATGGTCTCCTTGCTCCACTTATTTATCATAAGATTTCTTCAGTGCCAGTAATTCAGGTGAGACCATTTTAAGACAAAGCAGCTGTCAAGTCCTGCAGTTACAGTGATTCAAAGTAAACTTGTAATAGAGAGTACAGTGGGAGAGCTAAATATCCAGGCTTCGAGTTCCTAATAGCTGCAGAAAGAAAAGCCTTTTATAGTTTCATGTGTCCCCAATGCATATATGTGTAAGCTGCACACATTCTCGTCTCAGATATGACAAGGTAACTGCAGAATATTGATTGTTTCTTCAGGATGATTTGTTGGTATTTTAAACTGTAGCAGAATCTACGGTGTAACTTCTACTTGAATGTTATTTGTAGATGGCAATTTTTGAGGAAAGAAAAGCAGCATTTGTCTATTTTTTTTTTGAATGTTTGCTTCATATACAATTTTCTTCTTAAAAAAAGAGAAAGCTATTCAATATTTTGATAATGCAGTCTTTAGTTTTCAGGCACGTGCTCCTTTCCGGAAGCAAGCACCTTCTCTTTGAAAACAGAGTACCTGATTCCTTTCCTGCCATTTCTGAAGCAGCAGATGTAGTTTTTAGATTCAGCCAGGATATGTGCAATTTTCCCCCCTGTAATTAGGTAGCTTTGTTAGGGGGCAGCAGTAAGACCACATTTCCTCCATGAGAAAGGGTGAAGTGACTGCACTGTAGGCAAGGCACAGACTAGCAGGGTCTGAACGTAGCAGACAGAGCAGGGTATTGCTAATAGGAGCCACTGACACTCCAGAGAAGGTGAAGTTATTAGGCTGGCCCAGGGTTCATTCAGGAGAAAGAGTCAGGAGCTGCAGGAGTTGAAGCCAGAGACCAAAGACAAGTCTACAACACAGGTCCAAGGTCCATCCAGGAGAAAGAACTGAAGACCAGCATACCAATACCACAGCTCAAGGAGGGACAGAAGGCTTGTGTTTGAGTTTAATTGGGACTCCTGGGCCCTTGAGCAGAAGGTGTGAGGGCAGGTCTCCAATGAGGATGCTCGGGGAAGGACTGCTGGAGCAGTTAGGGCCCTGAAAGTCTTAGAAGAGTGTTTAGAAGAAAACTATAATCTATTTCATTAGGAATAGCTTCTTTCTTAAGAAGTTATAGGCTGTGATGACCTACTAAAGGTACAGCTAGCCACTGGAAATGGCTCCTGTTTAATATTTCCTAATTTAAGTGAAAATAATTTACTCACATGCTCTTTTTATGTCTGATAGACAAAAATGGGGAAAAGAACTATTTTATTGTTCCAGCACACTGAAAATACTTTTCTTTCCTTTGAAATTCTGACCATCTTGGCATCTTTTAAAGTAGCACTCCAGTCATCTCCCTAAATTAAGTATTCTTGGATTTTGTGTTAATTAAATCAGCAAAAATATCCATCCTGTATCTGTAATTTAATATCTGGGATTTTATGTGAACATGTCATTTATTCCAAAGGGCTGTGGTTGAAATTGTGACACTGTTAAATTAAATGGAAATTTTATTATTGGCACTTATAGAGCTAATATTTCATTCTATCCATTAGATTTCAAAGTATTTTCAAAGTTCACCATCAAATACAGTAGGCTGTATGGAGGTACAGACTTGTAAGCGTGCTGCAGACTCCAAACTTTGTTTTAACCCTTGTATTTACAGATTCTCATTAAGTGCTTGGCTGTTCTCCAAGAAATTCCAAGTGCTGTTTTGCAGAGGAGACAGGCAGGATGTTATGAAAGTATTCAGCATATGATAGCCTGTACTTCATTTTATACAGCAAAGGTATGAAATGTATTATTGTGCTTAGAGCTTAATTTGAGATATAGCTCTTGTCATTTAGAGCAAAAAAAAGGGATTTAGTAAGCTGACCTTCAGAATGACATCCAAGAGAAACAGCATTCAAAAATAGTAAAGGTATACAAATATTTATTAGTATGTTTGTATCTGTGCATTTTATAAATAATGACATTTTGATTTTTAAATATTCATTTTTTCAGAAAATAGACTGTAACTATTAGTCCATGACATGAAATCTATATTTTATATCATTGTCTATACTTTTACATTTAAGGTAATGCTATTTTCAGTGAGGCCTCTATGTAACATACAAGTTTAAAAGCTTACTTACTGCAAATAAGCCATATTTGTGGTTTTAACCAGATTAACATATCCGATTTATTTGCTAATTAGATACAAGAGACTTTATATTAGTTAGTCTCACAGGCTGGCAGAAATATAAACACCTTGACTTTTAACCATAATATGTATTTGTAGATGACATTTATGATTCAGATACTCGATCTATTTAGCGAGATAAGGAGAAAGATGGTACTGGATTTTTTTCCTCAGGTATTGAGACATGCTACAGTTAAATTACTTGCCATCATAAATATATGATACTGAAAAAGTCAGCTTTCCTCTAGCTTTGAGTGCACCTCAACTAAGAGCTCATACTGAAGCTGAGCTGTGGCTAAGAGTTTGAGGGATTCTCCTGGGTTAGTAATTCCTCACCCCAGTCTTTATAGGAGCTGAATCTCTTGTGCTCACCTCACCAGACCAGATCAGTATCAAATAACCCTTAAAGTGCTCTGCAGTTTTCATTCTTTCTATAAAGATTTGTTTCTTAAGCATTAGTGTTATTTTCTTTGTTTGAATCAAATATTTCATGGCTGTGAGATTAGGAGCCAAGGACAATGCCATGGCTGGCAGGGCAGCACCTGGTAGTCAGATTCAGTCAAGAGATTCTCAGGTGAGGCAGGTCAGAACTAAAGCTAGAAAGTTATTCCACAGGTCGGGATAAGGTCTGGTAAGTGTAGCTAGGGTCAGAAATAGCCCAGCAGGCTGGTCCGTCATGATAGGAGCAGTCTGAGATCAAGCTAAGTTGGTCCATGGATCAGGTTGCCAGTCCAGTGGATCCATTGCCAGGCCCAGGCATGGCTTGGACCAAGCTGGAGACCATGATTCCTGCCACACAGGAGGTGGCAAGGACTTTAGGCTTAGGCTTGAGCTGAGAGGGAGCTCCTGGCCCCACAGGGGGAGGGCCCAGGTGAATGAAAATAAAGTCTGTTAGGAACCTTGAAACCTTGATTGTTTGTTTGTTGTTGGATTCCTCAGCTAAATGACTGTCACTTATGTTGCTCATTTTTTTCCTTAAAGACAGCACTTCAACAGAATAGCAAGCAGAATGAGAAAATTGCAAATGCTTCCATTTAAACCATGGTACATGGTTTTCTTCTGAGTTACAGTCAGGTCATGTACTGTATTTATCCTAAGGCAATCTATACACTTAGTATTGCAAAGGCAAACATCCTTACATGAAGTTAGCTGGCATACAGTAGGAAGCACTTGAGCCTTTAGAGCTCTACCTAAAGAAAATAAAGCCATCTAAAAACATTCCCTATACTGTAGATTTATAAATTTCATATTTTAAAAATAAATTTCACCACTCCTTTCACTAATACAGTTGGGATTTTAAAATGTGCCCTTGATACCAGAGAGGTAAATGAGGATCATTTAGTTACCCTTCAGGTCCTTTGATAGCTGTACTGCCTGAGAACAGGGAGAGTGTCAATCATAGCAATAGATACTTCTGGTTAAATCTTTCTATTCTCTGAGGGATAGGCTAAGCAGAAGTAGAACACATAGATACCATATCTGCAATTCGAATTAGTTTACGGGTCTATAGTCCTGTGTTTTGGGGTTTTTTTTCATTAAAAGAAACTTGAATATTGAGTAATTTCTTTCTATTTATAGTATTCATTCATTTTAACAATTTTAAGTGGGAAATAATGAAAAATTACATGTTATGTAAACAAGAAAAGTTATATAACAGATGATTCTTTTATAGGTACTACGTTCATGGAAAGAGTATGAACTTGCAGTAATTATCATTAACTATGGGAAAAAATTGTTGGATTTGTCACCAACAGTCTCACTCTGCCTGTCTGGAGCTATGAAAACTGAAGAAAAGCACACTAACAAAGAAGTAAAAGTAATTGCTCTGTTTTTTAGTTTTTCTTTTTTCTAAATGTTGTATTCTACTCTTTTGAAGACTAAATTTATTAATTTTTTTGTTTTAGAATCATAAAATGTTTTGGGTTGGAAAGGACCTTAAAGATTGTCTAGTTCCAACACCCCTGCCCTGGGCAGGGAAGCTTCCCCTAGACCAGGTTGCTCAGGGCCCCATCCAGAGGGACCAGATCTTGAACACTTCCAGGGATGGGGAGTCCACAACCTCTCTGGGCACTTCAGAAATGACAGTAAGGACGAAGAGCTTCCTTGTAGAATAAGAATAAAAGTTCCCAAAGTACAGGGGAAGGGCTTCTATTTAATTGTAGCCCTCTTTGTTAAGATCAGCAGTAAACTGCAGTGTGTACAGTGTCTCATCTTGTTGAACTGGAGTGGGGTTAGTAATGTGACAAGTCAGAGCCAAGAGGCTCCTTCAGATATTTATACAAGCATCCCTAACTGATCTTCACATGTAATTTCCAGGAATGCTTTATTAGATAGAAGAAGAACAATTAAAGAATTGTTTAAGTAAAGAGCAAAAATATCCCAAATAGCGTAAAAATTTAGCATTTCACTTTGTGTAGAAGCTGCTTGAAACTAGGTCCTATAAAGTATCTTAAGAATTGTGTAGACTGAAAAGTATGTCTCAAGGAAGGAAGAACTTTCAACCTCAAGGACCTTAGTACTTAAATTACAAGGAAGTGCAGCAGATTGTGAGGATTTCCTGCAACTTAGAGTAAAATATTATTTCTCCATACTGTTCTTTTTTTTCTTAAAATAATCTTAGAAGAGATTTTACTGGAGAGGAGACTTGAAAAAGAGCTAAGAAAGTAGGAACAAATGAGGGAGGAACAAAGAAAGCAGTGGGAGCATGAAGTGGAGATGTATTAAAAAGAGAGACAAAAAGTCAATTGGCTTACAGGGTAGGGTTTCTGTAGAACAGTGGTAGGATCCAGAGCAAAATTTTCTCTATTGCTGAGTTTCCATTAGGTGCTCCCAGGTTCATACCAAAAAATAGAAAGATATCTAAGATCGCAGGAACAATATAATATCTTTAGCCAATATGGCTGACTGAAAATTTTATTTTCACCAAAGTGAAAAAGGAAAGAACTTTTTTTCCAGAGGAAGATTTTGATTTCTGTAGGCAGTAAGTAAACTAAAAAAGAGTATGTTTTCTGGAAAACAGTGTGTTTTGTCAAACCAAAAAACATGGCAATGATACATTCTTGATTAATTTCCAAGGAAGTAAGTGGAGTTGCTCTACTACCAAATACATTTTTAAGGAAGTCCTATGTGCTGTGACAACAACATATCCAAACAGACTGCTTGACAAAACATGCTGTACTTAAAAAATCACGAATACCATTTTTAGTTCACTTGAAAAAATTTGCATCATATTGATGAAATTATCAGATACAGATTTAGAAGATCTAACCTAAATTCCACTATTGACATGCTGGTTTTAGTTAAATTAAAGCTAAGCTTTCATAACAAAGTATTGGATATTTCAGGCCAGTTTCTCAAAGGAATCCCATTTAGCTGCAATGGCAAAAGCAGCAGAAAATCTAAGCACTCTTGAATCAGATCTCCTCAAACTGACAGAACCAGGTGGGTGTATTATTGAAACACTTCATACCTTTTTCTATGGAATCTTCTATGCTTTATTTGGAAAAATATATTTGCCTAAGAACTTTTATTTCTTATCTCTTCCATGATAAATTTATGAAAATAAAATAATTTCAGTGATTTTATTTATACCTGGTAGTGATGTGTGTAATGACCTTTAATCTTATTTTTCATAATTTTCACTGGAACACTCATTTCTTTTTTCAAAGGAATGTTCATTTGTGGTCTATTCTGCAAATATGTAGTTTTTCCAGTCTGTGTAAATTGAGTTCCTTGTTATGTAGGCTTGCTCTAGCTTCCTAAATCGGAAGACACAGTGGCAAAGACCACTGCACATTTATAGCATATCTTAATACTCTACCAGTGCTACTAGTAATGACCACTGCAGGAAATTTTACCACAGAAAATGCTTCCTGAAGAAAGTTAACAGAAGTTGTCCTTCTTGTGAAGAAATTACATGTATACTTGCTTTTAACTGCCTTTTAACTCAGGAATGAGTATATCAACTTTGAAATTTTTTTTCCTTTGTATTTGCATGACATCTTGTACTCCTTGGAGCCTGGATAGAACTGTAGAATAATTTAGGTTGGAGCGCATTTCTGGAAGGTATTTTTTCCAACCCCCTTCTCAAAACAGGTCCTGTTAGATCAGGTTGCTCTGAGACTTGTCAAGTTTTGAATCTCTCTGAAGGAAGATATTCTGCAACCTTTATGGGCAACCTGTTTCAATAGTTGACCCACCCTTATGGTTAGAAAGGTTTTCTTTACATCTATTTGGAATTTTCTGATTTTCAGCTTGTTTCTATTGCCTGTTGTGCTACCAGTGAGGGCAGTCTGTCTCCATATTCTGTATTCCTCCCATTAGGTAGGTGTAGATTTCTCTTAGCCTTCCCTTCTTAAGACTGAATAAACCAAATTCCCTCATTCTCTTCTTGCTTTGCCATGCGCTATAGCTCCTTATCATCTTGGTTGTCCTTCACTGGACTTCCTCCAGTGTGTCAGTGTCTTGTACTACAGTGTCCAAAACCAAACACAGTAACCTGGATGTGGTCTCACAGGTGCTGAAGAGAGGGGAATAGTCACTTCGCTTGACTCGCTGGCTGTGCTGTTTCTCCTATAGCCCAATATGCAACTGGCCTTTGCTGCAGGACCACACTGATGACTCATGTTCCAGTTATCATCCAGTGTCTTTGTATATGCATTTGTCTCAGAAGAGAAAGCATTCTTGTCATAAATGGGATAAAGAGTGATGCAAAAATTCCATTCATCTGTGCACTGATCCTTAATTTTTGCTGCTGACATTGATGCCTGCATTCCTGCAGAACAAGTTACAGAATGAAAGAATTCTGTTAGAAAATTACATTGATTACTTAACAAAATGTTGTTTCGTTGTTACTTAATAGAAAGTTAAATTAATGGATTGATCAGTTAGAAAAGAACACATTTTCAGTAGCTGACAAATATTTGATCTCTGAAGTCTGCTTGTTGCTGGAATAGCTTTTTTGTCAATAAGTTTCAGGATACAAACTGAGAAGGAGCCTTTTGCCGAGGCCATGCAAAGCTTACAGCAGTCCTTACAAATATGTATAAGTGGTTTAGGACAACGTGCACACTTGTAGGGCATGCTGCTAAAAATATTTTGAAAAAAAAACTTGTCATAGGAAATCTTTAAAAGTGGAACAACACAGTCTACAAGAAACAGAACAGCATCTGCCTATTTCAAAGGAAGAGAAAACCAAAATATTTCATACACGGTACAATTTAAATGCTGAAGTTCCAAATCTTTTTCCCTTTAAAAATTTTTGGGACGTATTATTCTTTGTGAAAATGCTTATTTGAAGCAATATATTTTTGAACTTGTCAAATAGGAGAGAGTACTAAGAAAGGGTGTGAATTGTCTTAAAGAGAAAATTTTAAAAAGTCTGCTTTTCCTGCTGGCTGTCCTATTTAATTGGACATTATTTGCGTTCAACAGATTTAAACTGACTGCTGTCTGTGACTGGAAAGTGTAGCTATCAATCCACTACTACAACTTGTTCTAGAGAGCATTTTTAACCTCGCTTTTCTCAGGGACTTGCTGATCTTTTCAAGCACAGGACTTGCCTAAGCACAAAATTAGTAGAGCATGTTTCTTTTTTAAGGCAAAGTAATAACTGGCACATGTAACATTGTTCTGGTGCTCATCAGCTGGTAATGCAGTTGTGTTTAACTCTCATAAGCTTGAATACAAGTTATTGTCCTATATATTATATTTACTATTTATATCTACATATTGTATATATTATTTACACTTATAGAAAAATATATTTATAGATTATAAATACATTTATATATATTTATGTAAATATTGATATTAAGAAAAAAACCATTTACCTACTTACACTATCCATATGAGGAGCATGTAAGCACTAGCTACTAGTAGCATCACGTGATCAGTTTGTGCGGTATAGCTTTAAATACATTTTTTGAATTGCCCTTTCTGCACATTATCCTCCACATATGATTTGCATGGATCTTTGTTCTAGTGACCTCCAGACAATCTGCTTATTAGTCTGGAAGCTGGAAGTTCATCAGTCACATCTGTAAGCTCTTCATTATTTCAGTTGCACAGCCACTTATGTTAGAAGAAAGAGCAAGCATCTGAATTTCTCTCCTGTTGAGAGTGAGAGATTTAAAAGCAACCTCTGTGCTTAAGAAGGATTTTTCTAGTCGTCGGTTATGGTTTCTGGTAGAGTTTCTATCATGCAGTATCACTGCTTGTCATTATGGATTGGACTTCTTTATTGATCTAGGTCCTGGATCACAGCTTAAAGGACAGGAATATCCTTTGTTCCTCTACCCTGTAATTTCATGTTGGAATTCAGAGCGTGCTTATCAAGAAGGTAGGATAATTAGTGTTTATTTTAATTGTAAAGGCTTCTTTGCTTTAGAAAGTTGTCAGTAAAGCTGTCTTGTTCTTGCTTGAAATAAGATCTTGGAAATGTTATTTTCATTTGGTTCTCAAATAAACAAAATCAAGTGAAACATGATTATAAACAACAGCTTATAAAATATTCTTATTATTGTCACATATGGAAGTGTATGCAGCAAATTATTTTGGATTTGATTCTAAGTATATAAAATACTAATATTCTAAATTGAAAGACATTTCTTTTCTAGCAACCCTCGAAATGAGCTCATTTTTTGTGAAAAAATTGTGTCAAGTTTTCAAAGATTCTGTTTGTGTGGAATGTTCTTTTTAAACTGAGATACCCCGTTTCCACATTTAATTATTTTACTGGAAGAGGAATTCACACAACTCTCTATCCCTAGAATGTTTGTCATTCTAGGAATGTAAATAGAGTGAGCCTGTGATTCTGAATGCCCATTCACAAGATGTATTTAGCAACTGCTACTCTGTACCTCTGATTTTAGTATCAGCATGCCTTTTCTTCATCAGCATGGAACATGATATAAATATGTGCTTTAAGACTTACATAGCCACAATTGTAGCTGAATTCAGAATCCTGTTACAGCTTAAATACAAAATCTGTGTTGTCTGTTACTTTATTGCAGTGATTAAATTCAGAAATCAATCACGTTTTCTTGAGTTCTTTGTTCAACTTTTGTACAAAGTCCTGAATGAAGAGAAGTTTCAGTGCGTTCTGGAATGGGCAGACACTGTGCAAGATTACTTGAAAAGGTAGATCTCTATTATAGTAGTAGCAGAAAACTACTACGTAGGTTCACCAGAGTCACAGTTACAGCAGAAACTATAAGTTAGACCTGGTTAGACCCATCTGTAGTAATTTCTATGACTTCTAGTCTGCAGAAGTTCCATGAACACAGAGGATTATACAGCTACAATAAATACTGTGTTGTGACCTGACTATACACAGAGACATAACAATAAGGCCATTTGCCATAAAAAAAAGTATGCTGAGTTAAATCAAAAGCAGGGCCTACCTATAGCATCAAAAAGATATTCTGTACAGAAAAGATAAGTGGAACCAAGTTGTAGACACATACCTAAAGGGATGGCAAAGAACTTTAACTTTTTAAAAAGTGCACACCAGTATTTCTTAAATCTGAATGGAAAATAATCAATGAAGAGTAGATACATATTTTAGGGAACAGGAATTGCTGTTAAAAGAGACAAAAAAAATTGAACGTGAAGTTCTTTGCATAATTCTGTAGTATAATTTGGGTAGTGAAGCAAACTTTTGTTTTACTAGGAGTTAGGAAGATGAGATAGTTATTACAAATTCAGATTTCTGTAATAAACCTTCAAAGTGAGCACTTCCTATTTTCTGAAGGAAATGAAGGAAAGAAAATCTATTGAATTTAAAACTGCCAATGAAATAAGAGTTACATGTGCTCTATATGTTCCCAAAGATAATGTTTAATTATGAAAGGAGTTTAATATGATGATCGTGATGATGATAATTTTAAAAATATTTGTTTGTCAGGAGGAATGACACCTTCTTAGGTAGTGATGGAATTTCAACAGAAGCACGTTCTCTCCCTCTGCAAGAAGGCAAACGCACTAAAGGACCTGAGAAAGTGAGTTTTATTTTTAAGAAGTTGTGTGGTTTTACTGGGCAGCAATACCATAAGCACAGAAATAAATGTTTAAAAATTGTCTCATAAAACCCTTAACTAGAGACATGCACAACTGCTAAATATGGGATACAAACTGTAGTCCTCAGCTCACCTCTGCACTCCTAAAAGCAGTAAGAAAAGTTGGCAGGGGTTTATCTGAAAGACCAGTGTGAGAATTTGAGATAAATCAGAGTAATGCATTAAAAAGCTCAGTGAATACTTTCCTCAGCTGCCTTTGAAAAAGCATTAGGTTAATAAGAAATGCCTTGGGTACCCTCACTTTAAGGAGAGCTGCTGAAGCCTTTTTGTACAATATGTTGTGCTTACACTTTTTCTTGAGGAGTTGTTCATGGTTAACTCCTTGTGCAGATACTCCAATTGCACTGTAAAGGCTTTTTGTTCACAAATAATTTAAAATAAACAATTGGTTTTATTGGAAGTGAGAATAATCTTAATGGATTTGTATTGTTTTGGAGGAAGAGTTTTCTTCCTGATAACCATCTAGCAATGTTGTAATGCTGGTACCGTCTGAGATAGATTAGGGGAAAGAATTTTTCTGCCTCAGTTTTCGTATTGCAAAGTGTTACTATTTATAATAATAAGTAATAATAAAAATAATTTCAAATAATAGGGAAAGGACTATCATTACTTTTGCAATGAAAATACTGCTGTATGAAAGAAAATATCTGGGGACCTGTCTGGCTTCTTAGAGTCGTGCATTTGACATGTACATTCCAGAAAAATTGTGAAGGTTTCTGGAACTTTTAAGTATTTATTTTGCAGTCTTATTTTGACAACTGGTTCCAGAATTAATTTTTTTAATGTTCTTTTCTATTCCTGCATAAGCCAAACTGCTATATGCCTCAAATAATTGTTAATGTGGGTATAAATAAGTATTTGAAATATATTTAAGATTTTCATGGAAGATTTTTTTAAAGAGGTTTTTTAAAGAGAATTTTTTTAAATCTCATCTTTGAAGAAACCAAAGGCACCAACTTCGAAGGCACCAAAGGCATCACCTTCGAAGAAACCTTCGAAGCCTCCTGCTAGAAAAGAACCGACTCTTAGAGAGTTTTTAAAGAAAAATCCAGATATAATGAGTTCTTCAGAACCACCAAGGTAAATGAACAGAGTTGGCAGGTTCATATACAGAAACAAAATATTTTGACTGAAATTTAGTTTACAATTAAGTGTATATTTATCTTTTTTCCTATCAAAGGAATGAATTTCTGCACAGTCCTCTAATTTTTCTGATTTAGTTTAGTATAAAATTTGCTTCCACTCAAGAAAACAGAGCGTCTCATTTCTGTTTCAGAAAACAAGTGTTGAAGATTTTCAAGTCTTTGTATTAATAATCAAAGATTGTATTTCAATTGTGTTAGCATGTTGATTCATCAAGGCAGAAAAGTTATGTTAATCTGCATATTGTAATGCTTTTTAAATTGTGTTGGGGAGCTTACCTGCCACAAATCTAATAAAAAACTGTTTATTATTTCCTGATGTTCAGGTCGTTTCAGAATGTCTTTTGTCATCCTTGTGCTAGTCTTTTTGGACTCTCTGTTTTGTAGCTTTCAGAAAACCTTTTCTTGATAAAACCCAGTATTCTTTCACCTCTTTTTTTGGCAGGGATTTATATATATTATTGAAAACACTACCTTCTGACCTAAAAGAACATGTAGTATTCATCTCCTGGTGTTTTGGTCACTTATGCTTCCAGCAATTAGCAAGTAGAAAACTATAAATATTTTCATATAAGCAATCATGTAACTGATTCTGGAAGTGTTTTAAATAACCTAAAATATCTTAAATATAATCTTCTAAATATTCACCTAAACTATTCATTTTTTTCCTCCTTGATAGAAAAAATCCCACCTTACTTAAAATGATTTTCATGGCTTTCAGCAGAAGTGGAGATGTTAAACTTATCCTGGGTTTTTTGCTCTTTCAGCTACTCTTTTGTATCTTACATAATAGTAGTGCTGTATAATATAATCATAAGTGTACACGCTATGTTACTCTGCCCACATTTTAAAGGTGTAAAACAGGCAGAAAAAATAATTATTTTGATAAAGGGATCAGTTTACGGTTTATTAAAAAAAAATGAGATTTGGTTTAAATGTAGCAATCTATGTGTGTGAGATAATACAGAATTGTTTGATCTGACAGAGAAACAAAAAAATGATGGCTGGAAATTAAAGCCAGTCATCCAAAATCAAAATATTTTGTTTTCTTCACACTGAGTATGATTAGCTAGCAAAGCAAAGTGATAAAAAGAATTATCCAAAGTCATAGTATAATAGTAGACCCTCCATTTCCCAAACGGACTGTGTGAAGCACATTGTATTTGCTATAATGATCTGTTTGGATGATTCAGGTACAAATAACTTCAAATACAGAGCTAAACTTTCCTAGGTACTAAGACAAATATCATGGAAGTTGATAAAATATAAAATAGGTTTTA
This sequence comes from Sclerurus mexicanus, assembly GCA_013396755.1. Lineage (NCBI taxonomy): Eukaryota > Metazoa > Chordata > Aves > Passeriformes > Furnariidae > Sclerurus > Sclerurus mexicanus. The sequence continues at coordinate 3,964,185 of VWZF01003276.1, forward strand.
ATGTGTAGTAAGCGCAGTTAAAGAGGGAAAGCACAATTGCTTTTCCTGAGTAAAGCAAAAATCTTTTCACTAGAAATGTCATATGCTTCAGATTTAATATGTCTGTGGATATGCAATGGGATACTTTTGTGTATCTTTACCATAATTTCCTTCTCTAGAACTTAAGGAAAACACAGTTTTATTTTTTGCTCCTTCATATGTTTTTGTGTAGGAAAGGCAAGGAAAAGTTGCAAAAAGCAGCTCATTATACCTTAGTGGTACTGCTGGGTGATTATGTAAAGCGAAGGAGATTTCGTCACATGTGTCTTGAAGAGATGCCCTGGAGGTCTCAGATGAATATCTATCTGGCAGTTGCACACTATCACTTATTTAAAAAGAACCTGGAAGAGCAATATAATATTGGGATTTGTGGTTCACAGCATCTGGAGAGGTATATCTTACTGCTTTATCAGTGATTGCTACTAATATAGATTATTGTGTTACTGCTGTTAATGCAGACAGATGTGAATTATAGTATCATCAGTCAATTTGTCATATGAACAGTTCAGCTTCCAAATACAAATGGATTTACTGTGTAACAAGTTTTGCTTTCCATCATGTGGACTTCATGCACGTTTTTGGTTGCTCACTTGATTGGTCAGATGACGGCTTTGAAATCCATCATACTGTGGGGTTTATTGTTCTTTATAACATTTGACTGTCATTCATTATTTCTGATTCCTGAAGCTACTGGAAAATAATCACTTCTGAGAAACTGAATTTTGTGTATTCTGAATTCTTTTTGATATTATGTTTGGGGTTTTTTTTGTGTGCTTTCTTCTTTCTCCCATTCTGCAGTTACAATATTTTGGATCCTGAGATATTCTCATTAAACAATTCTGGCACTGTGATGGTGAGAGAAGCCATAGAGAGTAACATGAAAAAATCAACTCCTCCTCTACCTGAAAAGTCAGAAATAACTGAAACCCAAATTGACAAAAAACGAATTGGTAAGAACTTTTCTTAGGTGCACAACTGAAATTCACTTCAACTTAACTTTTTCTTTCTTTTAATTTCTGTCTTGCATCCATCATTAGTTCTTCACATCACCTTTGGAAAAACAGTCATGCCAAATTAAGAGAAGACGATTCTAGATTTCAGTTACCTTATATAATTTTTTGGCATATGTAGTATAACAAAAGCCATAGTCAGTGATGGGACATATCTAAGAAATCTGAGCATTTTTAATTGTATTGATAAATATGTTATGTTTTATCAAATGGTTATTCTTTATACTATACTTCAGTAACAAGTTGGTAGGTTCTAAAAAATTGATGATACTAGCTTTTTGCAGGTACCACACTACCTAGACCTATTAAATTGATAATCCAGATTATTCTGAATGCATTGATAATTTGTTTCTCTTTCTGAGGTTTGTAATTGGTCTGTAGTTTCTTTTACATTTCCTAGCAGGTCAGTAATTTCCTGGTTCATTTTGTAAGTTCTTAAAATTATAAACTGAAGTTTATTATTATGTTTCAAATTTTCAGTAGAATTTAGTTTTCCTTCTCTACTGCTTGCTCCCCAGTGTTTTCCGTGTCAAGAAGCTACCACAGGACTAATTTTTTATTTTCTATCACTTTCACTTCAATTCTCTCTTTCACATTTGACTGTTCTATTATTCCAGCTATTTTCAATTACATCCTATGAGGTTTCAACAGGAGCCAAAAGGCTCCTATTTGTGGGTAATTGTGAAATGTAGGACTTTGATTTCCTCAGATGTTAGTGATAACATACAGGTTAACACGAAGTAATCTGCCCAGGCACCGTAAGTTCAAGAAGAAATCACAAGCCTGGTCTTTTCAGTAGCGCTTCAGGGACACGTTCTCGCCACAGCTGTAAAGGTCAAAATTCTCCTGTCCTTCCATGTAGGACTTCCTTAGGCAGGATCAGCTGTCCTCTTTGCCTTTTCCAAGGAGGTGTGACAAAAGCTAGCACTTGAATTCACTGGTTCTCTTTGCAACAGCTTCCTTTTAGTTAAACAGTTTTGTTGTGATGCTGGCAAGTCACTGAGAACCAAGTCACTGAAAATTGTTGATACCTGATAGAAGTCCTGTTTGCCATTTCCTAGCCCTTGCAACAATGCTGAATAAAAGAATTACATAAAGTGTGTAGTTTGCCATATAGTTCAAATTCTATATAGCTTGAAATTAGTTTCTGCCTGAAACCTATAGTTCAGTTCACTGCCATGAACTTTTGTGTTCCTGCTTGGGGGATATTTCGTGTTGAGTAAAATAATGAAGTAATTCTACATATTTCACAGAATTTGTCAGAAATCTTCCTTTCTTCCTAACATCTCATTTTAAGAGGCCTCTGTTTCAGAAAGATCCTTGGCACCTTGCTAAGTGATTTCTTGCCTAAAACTTACCTATTGTGAGGGTTGTGTTTTGGCTTTGAGGCTGAAAACTATTTGGTACCCATTGTTATTTTGCTCAAAGTTATTTTCATTCCCACTTCTCCCAATGCTTAAGTAAAAACATCTCGTATTTTAAATATCATAACCTTACAAATATGATAACCTTAACACTGGCATTTCCCAACACTTAAGTATTTAGCTGCCGCAGGAAAATCCTAGCTGACTGATTTTTTAAGGGTTTTTTTTTTTTTTTGAGAACTTTAACTCATTTTTAACCACTGAACTTTTACTTTTCAGGCACAGATAAATCTCCCAAGCGCAGAATTAAACAGAGTCGATCTCCTCGAACTCAAACAACAAAAGATACAAAAATACCCGTCTCCCAGTCCCCCAAAGAAGAGGACCAGTTTCAGCCCAATACCGTTTTATTGAAGCATTTTACAGAAATCTTCTTGCATTTAAGAAAAGCAGTGGTAAGATATGATTTCTTATTAAAACATTTTATTAATTACTAAGCATTGTGCTACATTACTTACTATTTTCTATGTTAAAACCCCCAAACTTTAGAAACTTCCAAAAAAATTTCACTGAGTAGACATAATGATTTCACATCTTCTGAAAAATGTCTGAGTGCAATGTATGAGAAGTCAGACATACTACCTATCATAATGTGTATTTCTATCAAACGTACAATAATTTATGCAATTGTTCTGTTTTTCATTTCATCTTTGTAACTTTCCATATCATGTTTGTTAAATTTTTCTGATAATACTTGCAGATTTGCCTTTCCATTTACAGGTCCTAGTGAATGTCACACAATAAACAAAAAACCCTGGTGACTGAAAGGAACTGCAGACTAACTATTCTTCCCATAAACTCTTCTAAACCCAAGTAAAGACACATGTATAAGTGGTGTGAATTAATTTTTATTTCTTATTTTCATACCAAAAAGAACAATTAAATTCAATTCTAAATCATTGCTTCTATGAAATTTAAAACTTAAGGTTCTATAATGCTTAGACTGCAATTCTGAAAGACGACCTATGCCCAAGTTTGGAATAAAAGAATGAAGCTTTTCATTTCTGCATTTCAAAAGTATAGTTATATTTTGTTTATTGTATTTTAATTATATTATATACATAGGTTCTTGCTCACCGTGGTGGCCACTGGACCCTGCTTCAAAATGCTTGCCGAGAACTTTGGAACTATACTCTAGAATTCCAACTGATTGCTAACCATTCACATACCCGTACGGATACATTTCCCATTACCTGGGGTTTTCTTAGGGACACCATCTGGTTGCCATTTTATTTGGCATCAGACACGATCATCGATATGATAACTGAACTGCAAGCAAGCAGTTCTCTTAAGGTAGAAATTGTTTTTGTTAAGAGATTATACTCTTTATTATCACAGCTTCACCAGATGTAGTTTTCTCTTTCTTGTATTATATTCTGATACCTCCAAATTATTCTCTGTAACAAGTCTTTAGATTATTACAGTACTTTCTAATCTTTGTAATTGATTTATCATAAAGACGCTTTTGAAAATAACACATAGAATAATGTTTTTTCAATGTAGATTGTGGATCCTGAAGGAGACTTCTGCATTCCCAGTTGTTTAGGAGGTATTATGGATGAGAATGGTGGTTCTAATCTTCATCCACAGCCTCCCCTGGATGATGTGAATGTGGTTGACTTGAAATGGATATGTCATCTGATTCTGAAAACAATAGAATTGTTATATCAAATGAAGAAGTGGGAAGCACTGGTACACATAACTGTACAGTTTAATATATTTACGCAGTAAGTTACACCAACTCCAATAAAAACTAAAAAACTAACTTTATGTAGTTAAATATACCATTATTTTGCTTAGTTAGTATACTTTGCTTTTTTTCCAGCGAGAGATACACAGAACAAGTGAGCCCGCTGCTGGTGTATGCTCAGAGGCAGCTGCTGGAAAGAATGCAGGAAATCAGTGACCCAGACAGCCAAGAATCTCATTTCATAAAATACCTGTCTGATAATGCACATAAGGTGAAACACAGATTTCTTTTTGGGGCACTGACTCTTAATGTGAGCTAAATATGGAGAAGCACTTTCACTGATTAGATTAATATGTTTTCTCGTAGTAGTCCCAAACAGTCAATTATAATAAATTAATGAACGTAATTGATTGAAGTGCATGAAAATGCTTATATGACGTGATTCCAAGAGCAACAGATGACCCAGAGAACATTTTTTCCATGCATAACATACCCAGTCCATATTATAAGCCTAATCTATTTTTCTGTTAGCTCTTAATGACACTTTTTAACCTGAAAACATTTATTGGATATTGCACAATCTTTGTGATTAATTAAAATTAAATACAAAAACTGCTTTGTTTCTGCATTGGAACACTGCTCCTAAAGAACAAAAGTAATAAAACTGACTTATCCCAAACACTGACAATGCCAGTAAAAAACTTAAAAAAACTTGATCACCAACAAAAAATGCCCTAGGATGCTCAGCAAGTTCCTCTCATTAAAAACCATGGCTCTATAGATTTAGTTAACAGTGCCATTTGGAAATTTCTCATCAAAATGGCTCTCAGAAATTGGGATTTTTTTTTTTTAAATACATATAAGGTTTATTTTTAAGAGGTATGCTAAAATCAATTGCACTGTGGCTATTCTTAATATGTTTCTCTTACTAATATAAAGACAGGACTTGAACAAGAGGAGGGGGAGGTGGGATTTGGAGTACCACACAGGTTTGTTCTGGACATGGACATGGGGTTCAGGAGCCACTGCCTTGTCTGAAGACAGCACAGTGGTGCCCAGGGCTTGTGGGGACTCTGCAGTCACTCCTGGCTCAGGAAGAGCAGCTGAGGTGCTCTGTCTTGTCTCTCTGGAAGGCTGTTTCCTGCTGAGTTCTTTCAGGCCCTGCTATTCAGAGCACAGTCCTTAGTTTAAAAGAGAGCACCTTGGCAAACCACCACATACTGCCGATAACTGAGCAATGTGGAAAAGTAGTCATAACTTCGGAATACAACTCACAGAATAAAGACAAGTGTTAGTTAATAGTAATAAGGATTGTTCAAAAAAGACATCATCGAGTTATAAATTTGGAGGTGATGGCTATATTTTATAATGCAGTGCCATTCAGAGCATCTAGAAATAGCTGTAAATTGGTTCTTCTCCTTCTGAAGTGATGTAACTTCATTAGCAAAATGAAAAGTCTTTTCTGGATTAGTCCTTTATAGGAGTGCGGAAATTTGCTTCTTTGGCAGGCGTAGACTGCTTTTGTTACTTGCTTAGATCTATTTTGTGTATCCCTATGCAGCATTACACTGTTTTAAATGTAGCGTGCCCTTTAGGCACACTTACAGTGTCAGGATCTGTGCAAGCATGCATTCATCTGGAGAAAGAAATGTGGAATATTTGCTGAACATGAAGGAGTTGCTCATGAATATGGCAAATAAAAATTAAGAAACGAGTTCAGTTCAATAACTTCGAAACACATCCAGTTTTTAGGTGAATGTTTCACCTCTTACTGACAAGAGTACTAGTTATGGGTCAGTGGTGTCTTTGTTAATTAGTCCTCTTTTTATTTTGTCATATGACTGAGCATTTAGATACTTAACTTTAAGCACCAAATGTTGATTTTTCTGAATATTATCCAATTATCATGAAACAAAACTTGCTTTTTAGATGAGTTGCAGAAACTACATAGGGCACAAATTACAGCTGCCTGTTGCTCATTCAGCCAGTGAAGGGATTTTTCCTGGATCCTTTTTCTGTCCTGAGACGAAAAATGATTCTACAGGTCAGAGCACATTTCAGTATTGTGTGTTCTCTTTTCTCCCAAATTCTTTTCTTTGTTTCACACTGGATTTTTAAAACCCCCCCCCCCCCCTTTTTGTAGTTCTTCCATGACTCCTATCATGTTTCTTTTAATATAAACTCAGTTTTGTCTTCAAATTATTGCTCTTGATATTTTGGATGGATAATAATGTTGTCAAGATCTTTCAAAATATATTCAGACTATGCCTGAAAGCAGAGAAAAGCAGTTGTCATCCAGATGCCAGATGAACTACAGAGTGTGAGTGAGCTTGGTGGTCTTGGTTCAGTTGTCTGTCGGTATTGTTGAGTATCCAGCAATAAACCCAGAAATTAGTGTGAACCAGCACTGTTATCAATAGAATCAATGTTCCTTGTGATTAATAATCTGGTCCAATTAATAAACCAACAGGAAAAAAAGGTGACAAATTTAATATACTTTTGTTTTGAAGATGTGAAATTGTTCAAATATGTTTTACAGGGTGATTTACTAAAAATATTTATGTATTACAAAATTGTTCTCCATAATTATTAATTCCTTTTAGATGACAGCCAGGCAAAAGCCTTAGTTTGTGTGCCTCTCGATGTGAATGATACACTGAGATGCTTTAGAGAAACTCTACAAAAATCTAAATATCACAGCAGAGCACTGAGACACAGCAGAAAACTACTTTCATTATTTCTTGCACACACACAAGGTGAGTTATTTGTCGAAGTGTTTCTCAATAAAGTGTATATGCATTCAAAATAATAAAGAGTGAAAGGAACAGATTTTTCTAAATTGAAGTTTTATTTGTTATTGACAATTAGAAAAAACAGATTATGGAGTTATGTATGAAGTTCTATAAGCACAAGTGCTAAGCCTGATTTTATTTTCACGCTGCCGTGTCACTTGTCTGTCTGCAGCCATACCTCTGGCAGATCTTCCCGAGTTTATTTTCACTAGCAGAGCACATATTTCCATTTGGTTACACTGACCAATGGACTATGTCCAATACGTTCAATTAGGAGACACACAGACAGAATTATAGCGTAGGAAACCAAGTGAAAATAAGGTACTCGGGAATTGTATATTTGTTTGACTAAAATAGTGTGGAAATATTTGTGGTGCTAGAAATAGTATAATACCTTTCAAAATGATCACATATATCACTTTTTTGATCTAGAAAATGATGGAAGAGCAATCAGCAGTCATATCTCTTCAAAGAAAAGCCTGAAATTTAACGTGGGAGCTGACCTGATATTTCTGCCAACACCATCTGACCTTTCTCAAGAAAAATTTAATTTCTCCAGTATGGTTGAGAGTAAACCAATACCACAACTTTCAGTAATTATCTCTTCCTATGAACAAACAATAGGTATTTTTTTTCATAAATTTCTGCTTACAGCTAAGAAGTAATAACATTCTGCCTATCTATGTTTATATATATTTATTCCAATATTATTTTTGTCTGTCAGACAGCTGTAACTATCTGAAAGCTGTTTTCCAGAAATACACAACACTTCTTCCTGTTGATTGAGGAAATCTGCATTAGATACTAAAGCAGCCACTCATTGGTTCATAATCTCTAGTTATCTTATGAAAAAAAACATTACTTCAGGGGTGTTATACTCATTAATCTCCAATTCAGAATTTGATATAATGTTTAGCAGATTAATATTAATTCCTTGACAGTTTTTTTTCCTAGCAAACAGACTTTTCAGATTCTGTGCCTTTGAATATGAGACAGAATTACTTTGCTTCCATCTTAGATTTTGTTATGGCTTTACTCATAAAGTTAGAGCTCCTCACTACTACCTGGTCTTGCTGTATGGCAAAACAGGTCAAGTGTACTAGGTCAACACATGCTCTAAGTGGTTTTATTTGAAGTAAGGGATTTAAAAAGGAGCTTGTGAGCGTGCTACTGTGCTGTATGCAGGCAGTGTGGTTTAGCAGGGCCAAAGACCTGCTTTGCAGTTTATCTCCTGAATTTGAGAGGTCTGAATACACAAAACTACAAAAACTTAGGTCCCTATAATACATCCTACTCTGGTTTTCAAAGTTAGTAGAAACAAGAAATGGTATATTTGAAGGTAAAATATACAAGTCCAATAAATTAAAAAAAAAAAGCCATGCATTGAATTATATGTGAATTCATGTCTCCTCAAGCAAAATTTGTTCAAGATTCAATTGCTGATGTAATGATGTGGCGATATTTTTTTTTAATTGATTAAAAATAAATAACAGGAATCCTTGAAATGAATAACCAGAGAGACCTTAAGGTACAGGCTCTACATGAACTTGGAAATCTTCACTTTTTTGCTGGGAAAAAAAGGTACATATTTACTGTGTTAAAAAAGTGCACTGTTTAATTTTTTTTTAATTGGAAGTCCTATACCCCTCACCTGTCTTGTATGTTCTTGTGCTGTCCTCAAGTCCTTATAACTTCTTTCTTCTAACTCACTATTAGGTATATTTTGAGACGCTTTTTTCCTAAACATTGTTTATTTTTCTTAGTTGCCTAATTGCCATTAAGCAAATTGGTTTTGCATCTCTGTGTTTTTAAGAAGTAATATTTATTACTTGATTTAACCTGAGTTCCAATAAGTCTGTTGGCCAGGAATGGTATCATTTTTGTGTTGTAGAAACTGTATTTAAGTTTTTGACCCAATCAGACTTATTTATATCTCAGGCAATAAAGGAAAAATGAAGCAACTCTTATCTTCCTGTTTGGAAAATGTCAGCAACATGATGTTTTTTATGTTACAGAGCTGCTTTTAAATATTGGTGTCAAGCCCTTGATGAAACACTCAACATTGCTGATGCTCTTAACAACTGGCAAGAGTTAGGATTACCAAAAGATGCTACAGACTGCTTTGCAGTTGAAAGATGGACTGATATGAGTCAGAAATTTCTTTCTCAGGCTGGAGCTTGGGGATGTTTACATGCAGCCGTCCTAGTGGCTAAGATTGCTCAGTAAGTATCCTATATGTGTCTTTCATATTTTAAACAAATTGCTTCTCAGGACATTAGGCAACTTGAGATTAATTAAAAAAAACAATAAAGAGTTGATAAAAAAAGGACTTGTCAAAAGCAGAGGACTTTTTCCTTTCAGAACAGAAGTTGCTCTTTTGGAGAATATTGCTTGTTCCCTTTTCTTGGGTGCTCATCTTTGATCATAATTGCAGCTGTATATTATATGGAGAGATCATTGAAATAAAACAAAATGATAAAGAGTCATTTTATATAGGATTTTACAGTCATGCCGATTTTCAATCAAAATATCACATCTCCCAAGTCATTGCACCTATTAAATATTAATGTATCTTGAGGGCAGGTTTAGTGCCTAAAGTACTAGTTTTCTGGTGAATTAGAACTAAATGAAATTTGAATTACCATCAATAAATATTTCCGTCCAGTACTCCTTGACTTCTGGTAAAACACTGTGGATGTAATTCTGAGCTGTTCCTCAAGGTATCATACAAAATATAAAATCTAGAAATATCCAAGACAGCTTTAAATGACCTTAGAAACATTATAACCATGAAAGGGCAGAACTTCATCCCAATAAACTGCTTTACCTGTGGAGCAGGTTGTATTGATAGCACTGTAAAATATCTGTAAACCTTGGTAGCTTTGAAAGTATTAGCATGAGTATTTCAGGATTAAATGGCATTGCCACTCTCAGAATTAGCAACCAAAAGGAAAAGGAGCGAGTTTAAGTGGATTGTAAACCACAGCTCTTCTATTTCTGAGCTGTGGTTCAATCTCAGGTCCAACTAGGCAAGACCCAATCCATAGCTACTTTTACAGGTGTTTGTGGCACCTGTATACTATCCCTTTGCTGTTACTGTGTGCATTCCTGGCAGGATTTGGAGGGACCTATCCTCCTGCTTTCTCCTCCAGGTGGTTCTTTTGTGTTCTGACCTGACTTAGACAGTTAAACATCTTTCCCTTGCATTGCTCTTTCTACAGCAACTTAGTCACAAGATATAAAACACAGATTAAAGGATTCTAATATTGAATCAAAGATTTCTAATATTGCAGATTAGAGGAGTACCTTGCTACCAGGATGGTTTCAAGCTCTGGTGAGGTACTGTGTGGGAGTCATGTGAGAATTCATGTATGTTAGTTATCTTAGGCTTCTTTTATGGAAAGAAATACACTTTAAGGTGTGAGTTGCTTAACTTGGTTTATCTTTTTCAGTTTTGTATAAGATGAATTTTTCACTTAGATTGCCTAGTTCTCTTCTTTAAAGAGAATCTTGACAAGTCCCTTTTGTCTAGGTATGTCTTTGGCCAAATGCTTCTTTCTTTGCATGGCATAGCTGAGCACTTACCTACAGAACAGGCAGCTGTTTCCTAGCAGGGAAAACATCTAGATTGTGTTAACATCATTATTACATTAGACTAAAAAAAAAGAACTTCAATAATTTATATTGATGAGCGCATTCATGTTCCTTATTATTTGTTGTACTCTAGGTATATAACAACAACACAGATGAGATTGAGAACAAAATACTGCTACTTTTCTGCTATACTTTTTAAGGTATGTATTTATTATTACAGAATGTAATGTCAGTTCAAATTCACGAGGCTGACAAATTGCTTCTAAAACTTAAATCTCAATGACCTTCTGTTAAAATATTTCTCTTTTCATTTTGATTGTAAAGGAAAAAATAGAGATCCAAGGTAGTTGAGAATTTATGCACATTAGATGTGATGTTTTTATTCTTTGCTTGTTAACATTATTCCTGTATTACAGCCTAAAAATTATCACTTCAATAGGAGGCTAGTGTCTCAGAGAAATAATGAAATACTGAAAAGTGAAGATGACTGAAATATTTGACAGTCAAATATGTTTTTCTTCTCTTGAATGATTCTGCTCAGGAAGAGCTGGATGTCATCAACAACAGCAGAGTGCTCTCTTTTAGATCTGTAGAGTCTTCACAGATTGTCTTAAATTTTCAACCAAGAGCACAGACTCTTTAGAAAAAGAAATTTTTGAATCTTTTTTAGCACTGAAAGATATTAGTTTCTAATCCTAAAATCTCAGCTTATAAGAAGTTTGCTTCAAAAGTAGAGGATAGTAAAAGTGATCCAGTTTCACCTACAAAGTATAATCATTAAATTAAGTTTGCAAACTTTCAGAAAAAAATACAGAGAAAGAAAGCATTTCAATTTAGTTTTAAATGGAAGTTTTAAGATACTGGTAATAAAATTAGTATAGAAAAAAGAACTGCAAGTATTCTCCAGTCATGCTCTACTGGGATCAATGATTACTCATCCCAGTGCAGCTTCAGGAAGTTATCTGTCTTCTTCCAAAACCAAGAAATGCTGCTTTCTAAAATTTTGTGTCATTATTGTAACTGTGTGACCTGTTCTAGGCTACACTTAAAATCTCATTAGGTTCACCAAAGGCAGAACAAGTTGAAGAAACAAAGGTAAAGGAGAATTTTTATTAACTTCTAGCACTGTAATTGCTGAACAATTACAAAGCTGAACAAGGGTGATTCCTCCTTTGGACAGAAATAGTAGTAAGCATTTGTTCCAGGTGTATAATGGCAGAAATAATTGTGCCTTGACTGAAGTGGGTCTGATATTAATTGGGATAGGAGCAGCTTGCGGGGTAATTGTCTTGAAAAATATAATCAATTACTGTACCTTGTGAAATTCAAGCCCATCATTTGTTCCTTGAATTGGAAAGTTTTTGTAACCTTATTTCAATTTCACCTCAGGTATAGGATTTAGGCTTGTTAATATCTCAGATCTGAGTATGTAAATGCAAATTTCTCTAGCATATCATTGCTAATCACACTAAAATAAACACAATTGGGAAAGAATATCCAACATCAGATACAATGTTAGCACTCCTCCATTTTTAAAGGAGAAACATTTAAATGATTTTCTTAAATTTCATAATTTTTTTCAGTTAGATGATTTAAGCACTATATACTATTTAGTTATATGATAAGCTGATAAGCTGCATTAGCTGACCTAGTTAAAGGTGGAATAAGAACAGAATTAGATTTTTTTAACTAGCCTTACAGACAGCAACTCTCCCAGAAATGATGGAAGAGAGTCCTTAGAGTATTTGCAACCTTTTTTTGACTCCATCAAGTTCACACATAAAGCATTTTTTCTAACAAGGTTTTTCATGGTTTTGTCTAGAAACAGCTGGATACTTAAGGCATCAATGGGGTTTCATTTATGAAGTCATTTATGAGTTGGAGTTCATAGGGTTTCACTAATACCTGTACATCTTGTCACAAATAGTTCATTGTTACTACTTTCAGACCCTGTTTAGAGCTTCTCTTCCACATCCGACATCTGACTGTGACTTTGTACAATATGAAGCGAATATTCTTATTCCTGGCATTGATCTGTTCTCTGATCGCTACAGAGCTGATATATCTACTGTAGTTGCAAGTCTGGATTTCCTTATGTTTGAACTGCATTGTGCAAAACAAAATTTAATAGTAAGTAGTATTTTTATACTGTGGAAATGAATTTTAAGACACTGAGTCTTACTTTTCTCTGTGGGTATACTTAAACCTCAGAACTTGTAGGAAAATACCTATATAGCTAGGTAGAACTGAGACAGAGCAAGGTATACAAGTTTTAGAATATACAGGGAACTTGTTTATTCTGAAAGATGACAACACATGGTTTACTTAGCTTAGGCATTTTAGAGGAAATCTACTATATGCAATTTAAAATACACTGTCCTGAGAATTACCTTAAATGCAGTACGTACAAAACGCTTTCAATAATTTTACTTTCACATTCAGTAAATAAAACTCCCTTCTGCCTTTCTCCTTCTCACATTCTGTTATCCTTGGAGTGTTTTTACATCTTACTTCTTATGTTGATCATGTGCTTATTTCCTCCATTTAATGTCTGACCATTTTCACTTTAATCAACTTCTTTCAAAGGTGCATTAGAATAAATAGATTGAATTGCTTACTAGGACTGAAAAAGGTGCAATTCTCTCTCTGTTCTAGTTTAGTCCTGTACGCTCTAACAGAATTTAATGTTAGGCAGTATTATATACCTGTATAAATCAACTCTAAGCATGACAGAAAACTCTCCATCAGAAAAAGTAGGTAGTTTCCTCCTGCTTTAATGAGTTGAATGCATTTATGGCAAGGTCCTGCAAGTAGCAGAGTCAGTGCCAGGGAGGGGGGAAAGATTGCATGGCTGGCAGCAGGAGAGGTTAAGAGGTAGAGATGGAAGAGGAGTTAGAGAGGAGGAGGCAGAAAGATGTTATACCTTTTTTTTTGTCAGCTGGCCATTTGTTGGATTGATTTCTTTTGGAACTTCAGGCTGTCTGTCTTACCTCCCACTGTTGCTTCTTTCCATCCTGCTTTACTGGAGTTCACTTTGTTGTTTAGCTTACTTATTTAGCTTATTTATCTAACTCGCTATGGGAGATCCAGCGACATCAAGGAGCAGATAGTTACCTGGAGGCAGGGGCACTTAATTTGACTGCTTGCTTCACGTGGCCATGCACATACTTGATTCTGCACTTGTACCAGCAGAATATAGATCCAGATCATAGATCATGGTCAAAGAAATTGCAGTTTTAGCAGGATGAGAACTTCATTTCCACCGAACAGTTATTGTGTGGGAATGTTTTGAATGGTGGGTGCTAAGTTGATTTGACACAAAGCAAAATACATCAAAATTCAAGTTTTATTAAAAATAGAACTTCAAAGACTAATTTTGTTGAACTACTTCAAAATATCAGTAGGAAACTGTATGGGTACAATTAAAACATTTATATCAAGCATTTGTAATACAAATTTAGAAGTATTAAGCTACCTTATGAAAACTTCAAGTAAATTTGCCAAAAACCTAACAATGCTGTTAGCTTTTTCCAAGCTTAGGGGCATTTTAAAGTGGAGAAAAATGTAAAAGCCGAACAGTAATTAAATTTTGGAAGTTCTTTCATTTTCAATAAAAAATAAATATTTTAGGAAAGAATCTGCTTTTTCTGAAATATTATATAACAATAAATCATAGAATGTTAAGGGTTGGAAGGGACCTTAAAGATCAACTAGGCCCAACCTCCCCTGCCATGGGCAGGAACACCTTCCACTAGACCAGGTTGCTCAAGGCTTTATCCAGCCTGGTTTTGAACACTGCCAAGGTTGGGGCATCCACAACCTCCCTGGGTAACCCGTTTCAGTGCCTCACCACCCTCCAGTAAAGAACTTCTTCCTAGTATCTAAACTAAATTTCCCCTTCTTCAATTTGTACCCATTACTCTTTGTTCTACCACTACAGCTCCCGACAAAAAGTCCCTCTCCAGTTTCCCTGTAGGCCCCCTTCACTTATTGGGAGGATATACAGTGTCTGTACACCTTAATAGAACTCAATTTTAAAATGTTTTTGGGGCTGTTTTTGTTAGTCAACCCTACAAAAGCTTTCAATCTCAAATGAATACAAATAAACTGTCAATACGCCTCATCACAGTCTAGTTGATTTTACAATTGGTATCATTTCACCGAGACAGTTGCAGGACTTAATTGTGTTTATTTTATAAAGCTTACAGAATTCTATTCCTCTGTTACTTATGTGGAAAAAAATACGTGGCATCAAAATGCAGAGTTTTATAAATCCCTTATATCAACTTATTTCCAGTAGGTTTGCTCACTAATGATGTAGAAAAATTCACCTTGAACACAGACAATAATTTGGAGAAACTTCTCTTGCTACTCTGTGAATTGCATATAAGGTGGCATAGGTGGTTACCTTTAGACAGTTAAGGAACTTTTTAACACATTAATTTTTCATGGAGCATGAGAGAAGTGGTGGTGATATGTGACAGTCAAAGTAGTAACCCTATATCATATCTGTATTTGTGATATGTAATTGCAATGTCTATTTCCCTAATTGTATCCTGTATGATGTTTATAACTAGATGACGTACTATTTTACTACAGATTTTACCGTTGTTCTCGTTATACCAATATATTGTTTCTGAGATTTGTAAGGACACAGCTAAATGTATTGAAGGAAAAATCTTCAAGGTAATCAAATAAACTTTCTCACAACCCATTATATTCCAAATAAACTTTTCATCTGTTTGTTAAAAGTAGTCAAATTAATCTTCATATATCACTAGTATGAAAAAAAATGCTTTAAAGTTCAGCTGTTGCTTAGTGTTTCTTAGCAGAACAGATTGTAGGGCTACTTTCTAAAGGCAATTATTATTTATATTCTCAATTTTAGTGGTATGAAGATTTATTTATAAATTTTACTGTTAATTTTCTACAGAGGCTGTTGAGTGCTCCATCTTTCTTTTCTACTCTGTATTTAACAAGGAGGTTTTCCTTCCTCAATCCAAAATTTTACTTGGTATTTTTTATCTTGTTCTACGTTTCTTTTAAATGTTTTTCAAAGTGCAAAAGATCAATGAATATTCAAAATGTTCACTTTTGGATTTGTTATCACTATCATGGTGGAACAAGTCTTCACCACATCTGAGAACAGATTTTTGTTGTTTCACTAATGTTTGCTTGTTGGTTTTGTTTTAGGGTTTTTTTTCTTAATAATTTGTGTTGGCTTTATTTTTTTTTCTATTTAGGTTATTTGGGTTCTTTTTTGTTTGTTTTTTTGTTTTGGTTTTTTTTGTGTTGTTTTTTATTTGTTTTGGTTTGGGTTTTTTTTTTAGGAATCTAACTGGTTTTAAGAGTTGAAATATTACTGGTTTTAGATATTTTCAGGAAATGCTGATATGCATTAGGTATAGTAGCTGAGTACTACAAGACTGAGTAAAATCTATGAAACAGATTTCAATAAGGGGCTGATCTTGGATGGACACTCAAAGCTCTTAGCAGATAAGAATTATGCTATTTTGCTTTGTCAGGAGCAAGTTTTTAAAAAATTTATTTTTAGAAGTGAAAGACCCATCTTTGAAATTTCACTTATTCGTTATGATATGTAAAAGATTTATTTACATTGAAGAACATTCTCCATTAATGTACTATTCTGGCAGCCAGATCTATTTGAAAAATACCTTTAAATACATTTTATTTTTAGCAAAAAAAGAATAACTGATAATTATTTAAATCAAAGGCTCTATTATTTTTTCACAGATTAAAGTGCTTACAGATTTAGGATTTTTTACACAAGCCTTTCGTGAACTGTTGTTGCTTAACTGTGGAGAAAGAATTCCATGGAAAATACCTGCAGGATACAGAACAACTGAAAAAATGAAGGTATACCAGAAAAGTATAACATCGAATACTCCACTTTCTGCAAGTACTCCATAACTGCACATGCTCCATATCTTCAAGTTATTACATAATCCTAAGAAATTCCTATATTTCTTTCAATAGATCGGTCAAATAGTAGGCATTGAATGACAATTTCTCTCATTGAACAGGAGGAACAAAAATCAATTTTGAAACATGTACTGTTCTGTAGAGTGAGTACTGCAGATAATATGGTAAAAAACTAATTTAATGATTTAATCCTGAATGAATGTAATCAAGGTCTCCCTTATCTGAGTGGTGCTTTTGAGTAGCTGACATGCTTTTGGGTATGTGTGCTACCACTAGAGATCTGGACTGAACACCAGCTGAAGTTTAGATTGAATAATAGGAAAACATTCTTCACCAAAAGGGTTGTCAACAACTGGAACAGGCTGCCCAGGGAAGTGGCTGAGTCACCATCTCTGGAAGCATTTAAAATATGTGTAGATGTGGCACTTAATTACATAGTTTAGTGGGATTTGGCAGCATTAGGTTTATAGCTGGACATGATGAGTTCTTTTTCAACCTCTACATGAGTCTGACTCTATTTGATAGAAGACAACATAGATTTAGCTTGATTGTACAGCCACATTCCATATATGCAATATATGGTATTTCTAATGATATTTCTAGGCTATTTTTAATCTGGTGATAATTAGAGGCTAGTGCTAAAAGGGGAGTTCCTAACCCACCTCCATGACTTCACGTTTGTTTCCTTTACCCTTGGGGACAGTGAGGATGGCACTGCAGATTGAGTTTAATGACCTGAGTTGAAGGCAAATTTTATCCCTCCCACCCAAGCAGTTTCTGAGAGGGAGTTACCCTCTGGCCCATGGCCTTGAATCTCCTTGCATTGCAGCCTCACAATTGCTATAGCTAGCACAGAGCAGCAGTAGCCAACAAAACAATGA
The DNA here is from genome assembly GCA_013396755.1 of Sclerurus mexicanus. Lineage (NCBI taxonomy): Eukaryota > Metazoa > Chordata > Aves > Passeriformes > Furnariidae > Sclerurus > Sclerurus mexicanus. The sequence continues at coordinate 3,981,558 of VWZF01003276.1, forward strand.
CTAGACTAATTAACAATGGAATAATTACAATTGCATTCATGATAGAATGTAAAAAATGTTTACATTAAAAAAACCAGAATTATGGACAAGCACTTCTCCTAGAGTAACCTGAAGTGGTACTCCGTTTTAAATGAAACATAAACTTAATAAAAAGTAGAATTAAAATACCTATCAAAGAAGGTGACCTTTTTAATTTGCCACTGACACTTTCATACTAAATGCATGGGAAAATAAGAAACTGAACTCTGATGATTTTCCTTAGAGCCCAAGCCACAGTACTCTCTAGGTTGAGCCATAAGGAGTTATGAGCATCCTCGCTGGAACTGCTTCTGAAATGCTTCCCTGTTCATGGCTACAAGAGAATGCATTTACTCCTTACTGATACTAATCAGGTTAAAATGCATCTTTAAGTCCTTTTCTTAGTTTGTGTTTTGTCTGAAGAGCTGACAGAGTTAGAATGAGGTCTGGTTGATTTGTCCCTTATCATTTCACAGGTAAGTGTTTGTGTGAACACTAGAGGAGGTTCAGCATCAGATCTCTGGTTAGAGTGTGACATGTGTAGAAGCTAAGTGCTAGCTGGACTTGTGTACAGCTCTCAGAATAAGATGGACCCATGTTCCAGGGAAAGACAGGGATGAAACAGGGCTACATCTGGAGTATAGAGTTAATAACTGAAGGCTGGAAATGATTTTTACCTCTGCCTCTTCCTCCCCCTCAGCAGACGGATTTGTCTCCTGGTGAAAAGGTAAAGAGCTTTTGAGCAAGGACTAGAATTAGGATTAGGGTTCAGAAAATTGAAGCACATATAAGTAGTTGTTTTAAGAGCTCAAAGGAAGCGAAGGTCTTAAGTTCATCTTGACTTGTAGCTCTTGTTTTCATTCCATTCACAGTTCTGTGCTCTGGTGAAAAGGAGAGTAGGTGTGTGCTAAGTCTGCAGTTGGCTTTGGGATTCAGAAATGTAAAGAACATAAAAGCTGGATGGTGTCTACAGAGCTAGAATTTGAAAAAGGATTTTATTGGTTTATGTCTCTTTCGTCATGAATGGCATAGGAGGTGTAGGGATACTTTTGGGTCTCAGGTTATGGTTCAGAAGTACAAAACCCAAAGTAATTGTTGGTATTTTCAGAGTTCTCAAAGTACGTTGGAAATGCACTGCACTTCTCTACTGCTTTGCTAACTCATTTATTTTATGCTCATATTTCAACACACTACTTGTTTTTGGTTTTGTCCATTTTACAGGCCCTACTGAAATTTGACTCCTCAAAATCTCTCTTGACTGTTACAAATTTGCAGGTAAAAAAATCTGAAAGAGTTAAAAACTTTATGCTATACATAAATATTTGTTTCTATGGCTTAAGGTAGAGATTTCTTAGCTCAGAAACTATACTTATAAAAAAAACAGGGTAAATAGAAAACATATTATTCTAAATGGATTACCATTTTAAATGGATTACAATTTTAAATTTTATGGCTGACCTCTCACGAGAGGGGCAAGTACAATTATCACCATTTTTTAGATGGGAGAACTAAAATGTACAAATGGGTGATTCATCTGTGCAAAATGCTAGTAGAATTATTCAGGTTTTGTTGTGATGTGTAAGGTCTGGTGTTTATCCTGCTGAAGTACTGAGAATATCAGTCATTTAATGTTATAATTTCTATCAATCAGAGCTGTCTTTATGGACTTGTCCTAAATCAGATGGGGATGAAGTCCATTTCTGGGGACACAAAAATATTTAAAATCATGTAAACCAATTGATGAACAGTCATTTTCTCATTTTATTTAAAATCACATAGTCATACATAACTTATTTTGTGGTTTTCAATTTCAAAAACTTCCTTTTAGTAACTTTTTCACAGATCTATTTAGCTAGCAGTGGTAAATGTTAGCAGAATGTGAAAAAGTTGCACCATTAAATTGAAAAATGAACCCCCCCACTTGTCCTCTCCACTTTTCTCTGTTTTGTTTGCAGTAAGCTGGTGTGTCTTGTACAACAGCTGATATTAGAAGACACAAATGTGAAGACTGTCTTGACAGCTTTTGATTTCACTAGTTTCAGATTTATTTTGAAGTAGTGCATTATCTTGAGCTTTTCATTGGAACACTGCACAGTACATATGGGGCTCTTACTGGGCTCCTTATGATCTTGCAAATCCGTGTAGTATTTCAACTTCTAAATTTATTAATCTGAAGTGAGAATATTAAACTTGAGTTAAAACAAGGATGCTATAATGAATAACAAAAAGATTTAATGAAATATGCTAGAATAGTCTGATAAAATAATTTTTTTCCTTGCTTAATCTTTCTAGTTAGGGTGAAAGGTAACAACAGACTTTCCTTAGAGTTGAGATTTCTGAACTGCAGTTTTCCCTACAATGCAGAAAAGTAGAACTTGCATACTATAGCTTCATAGATGAACCTGCTGCTGGAAAACTCATCACAAAAGCTGTAGCAACGGCTACTATGGGATGAAGTTTGGAAAGGGAAACAGCAACTCATTTAGAACTGAGCACATTACTAATGTTTTTCATGTTACTTGTTGATAACTGTAATTATTAATAGAAGCAGAATATGTCTTGGTAAACTAAAATGTAAAATATGTAATTTCAAATAGTCCCAATTGCTAACTTTGTTGTAGGTACTGGAAGACATATTCAATTGGAGTCTGTCTTTAAAAATGGTGCCACTGTGCAACCAACACATTATGAATAAATTAACCTTAACCAAAATGCATTTCATCATTTGTCTTTCTGCCACAATAAATAATATACCTGCAAAAGTTGAAAAACATGTGTATTCTGGTGGTGACAGCAGCTTGACGGAGCCAAGCAAAGTTGCAGCATCAAAAGTAAAAGGTAATTATAAGGATGGAGTAACAGCACATTCATTCTGCATTGTTTCAAGCATGGTTTTTCCGCTTTTAACTGCATATGAATCAATATATCATATTATGAACAATATTTATATTAAATGCTGCTGAAAAAACCAGTCATTATTGAAAAGCATTAATATTTGTGAAGATTTTTTAAGCAAGTATCTCTAATACCAGGGCTGTATTCCACTATTACTTATTTTGATATTGAAAGTCCCAATTGTAAGTAGAGAGAAAAGGGCCATATTCTTCAAATTACTGAGAATGCTTTGGTTCTGTGTCCGTTTTCTGAAATTGTATCTGAAATGTATTTCACAGTTGATGCTGATCAGAATTCAAGACAAGAGGAGCAAAGAGGCACAATGGTTCGGCTTGTGGACTGTAAAGATGAATTAAATATGGCCATGCTGAAGGTAATTTTGGGTTTAAGGAAAAAAGGATTAAGAAACTGCAGATTGTGCGAAAAACATTGCTAATGCTTTCAGTGTAACAGGAATTATGATGAGAGGATGGTATGAATAAGGTGACTAGAAATTTCTGTTTCTAATCTGACTGTAATTTTACTAGGCATACATGAAGTGTTGATTGTTTGGAGTAGTTTTCAAATGATGGGAAACATTTTCCCAATCAGATCTCAGTATGACTATTTGAGCATTAAAGATAAAGGCTGAATCGGATTTCAAGATAAAATCCTCTCCTTTCAGAGGGTGCCGCCTGTAGAATGTCAGAGTCCCTTTGATGGTGCAGTATGCTTTACAAATAAATGGAAAACCATTCTCTACCATATGTGAAATGTCTCTTTTCTTTTCATGTTCTTTGTGATACTTTACTTCGAAGAAAACATGCCACAGCTTATTAGCTACTTTATTTGAAGGGGTTTTGTTTGGATTTTTTTTTTGTCTAATTGTAAACGTTATCCTTGGCAGTTCCACATCACTAAAAGACCAGAATTAAGGGTTGAGATAGTCTTATTTCAAAGAGGTCTTCCACTTTGGAAGTATCTACTTTTGTCCACTGTTACAAACAAAGTAATGCACAAAATGCATCTGGAGAATGGAGGATGATTTTATATGGCAGTTGGTATAGCTTATACACTAGAAACTTGAAAGTTTTAGTATAACTTGAAAGTAGCATCTAGAAAAGAACTAAAATAGAAATATGAATTTAATTTGTATAGGGCTCATTTAAGAGTCATATTTCTTTTCTGGTTTTTCTTTAACTCTTAGTGTTTGTTGTGTTTTTTTTGTTTTGTTTTGTTTTTTTGCCTTGTTTATTTTTAAGTAGAGCTCTGAATTCGTTGATGAAACTGATCAAAAAAAGGATGATACAAACCTTTAAATTAATTTTTAATTCTGCTTACACCTCCAAAATTGAGCTTTTATTTACAATTAACTTCCTTTTATATTTGTTTTCCACAGCTTTGTTTATCAGAAAGACTGTAAATTATAGTTGAACTTTCAGGATAAATACTGCAGTGAAGGATTTGTTGAAGTATAGCTAGTAAAGAATGTAATAATTCTTGCAACATCTTTAATGCTGTTTTTAATATTGTATTTTATTGCTTAAAATTACTAAGCATGGTTAGTAGTATAGTGTAACATTATCAAGTATAGCTATTAGATAAAGAATGGGAAACTAATGAGTAATATTGCTGAGCCTTAAAATATGTAGGTAATAGTACAGGCACAGTTAAGATGTTGCTGCTTTGAACACAATAATTCTATAAACCTGAGAAAAGCAAAATTACACACACATTCACCCCATATATAGAAAAGGCATGTTGCATTTAAGTTGATTTATTTTAAGGTTCAATGATAGCAGAAAAAATACTTTAAAATTTTTTTTAAAATTCTTTGTTTTTTGAAATCATACAACACTGTGCTCTTCTCTAGGGGATTTTATTGACAGAAGCTGAAGAAAGTCTTAGCCATCTTGTACAGAACATACAGGCAAAATATGATGGGGACATACTTCAGTATTCTGCAGAAGATTTAGAGGCTCTAATTGAGGCCAAACTTGACCTTGCTTGTATTTCTCAGCAAAGACATCAAGCAGCTTTCAGGTAAGTAATATGAACAACGTTTTCTTTCATAGCCTTAACTACCAAAGATTAAAAAAAAATAATTCTTTATTTCTACATTAATATTCTAAATCTTACTAGTCATCTGTAAAGACTCCATTAATATATTTAGAAATGTGAGATACATGGGTGTTTCATTTTTTCATTATTGCTTTAGTTTACGTTTTAAACAATGATCAGTTATTTGCCTGTGATTTCTCTGTGAGGTGTTTTTATGATACAGTGTTATATAAAAACAAAAAGTTGCAATACTCACTGTTGTTGTTAAAGTAAAATTCTGGGTACGTTAGATCATAAGTTTTCATATGATTTTGAAGTGTACAACAGAGCACTAATGTTATCTCTGAACTACTGACTTCTACTTTGTTCTAGAATGCCCTGTGTTACTGTCCTAGAGAACATTTCTTCTTGATGTACTTACAGAAATGTATTAACTCTTTGTAGATGTTAAATCCCAAACATTGTTTTGATCTTTTAGCTAGAGGGATTCTTCTGTTTAGCGTACCTGTAATTTTACATTAATCTGCGTAAGAAGGACAGTAGTTTAACAATACATCATTTTTATTAGTGTGAGGCTCTTTTTATCTAATTTTTTATTAGATGGAAAAATCTTTGAGGGTACAAATGACTAACTACAGATACAGCATACAGAGGTTAGCGCTATCACTTACCAGACTATATTGAGATTAGGTACAACTTAATCAGTATTTGTAATATTTGTTAGGTCTAATCTGACTAAACACACCAGAATTTGTACAAAAAAATCTTATCTCACAGTAAGATCAAATAAAAAGAACAAATAAACCTTTTTTTATTGTTGGAATAGTGGTGAAGATTGCTGTAACGCTCCTACTGATAAAGTGGTAGGTGATTGATCAGACCAATAGATAAATTGGTCTCAGTGGAATTTTTTACCCAATTAACAAAAAATGTCTTATTCTATGACAAAATAAACCACCTTCCCTCTGTTAGGTGAGTAAACAAACCTCCAAGTCAATACCTTTTAAATAGCACAATTTATTTTATGTTGCCATTTTACAGCAATAAAAACCCTCAGAAAACTAACAAGGACAGGAGCTTCACAGTCCACAGAACTGGACTGGAAACACTAACAGTCTGCAGCATGGTCTTTCACCCAGGTTTTGTTTATGTTATTTTAAAAGATAGCAGTTTTCCAAAAATTCGGATATTATGACTGTACTCCCAGTCAACCCTGAAATTGTGTGGGACCTGCTGCTCCATTTTGAATCCCTACAAATTTGTGGGGCCTGATGGGATTCATCCCAGAATCCTCAAAGAGCTGGCTGATGTCATCACACAACCTCTCTTGATGATTTTTGAGCAGTCTTGGGAATCCAGAGAGGTCCCAGCTGACTGGAAGCTAGTGAATGTTGTCCCAATTTTCAAGAAGGGCAAGAAGGACCCTGGAAACTACAGACCTGTCAGTCTCATGTCAGTGCCTGGTAAAGTTACAGAAAATATTATTCTGGGAGGTATTGAAAAACACCTGAACGACAATGCAGTCATTGGTCACAGCCAGCACAGCTTCGTGAGGGGAAAGTCCTGCTTATCCGATCCGATTTCCTTCTATGACAAGGTAACCCACCTAGTTGATCAAGGGGAGCCAGATGGTGTAATCTTTTCGGATTTCAGCAAAGCTTTCAATACTGTCTCTCAGAGGAGGCTTCTGGACAAACTGTCCAGCACAGCTGGATAAACACACCATGTGGTGAGTGAGCAATTGGCTCACGGGTCAATCACAGAGGGTAATGGTGAACGAGGGAACATCAGACTGGTGACCTGTCACTAGTGGGGTTCCATAGGGCTCCATCTCTTCAACATCTTCCTAAATGCCTTGGATGTAGGACTGGAAGGGATACTAAGCAAGTTTGCAGATGACTCAAAACTGGGAGGAGCTGTTGACTCCCTCAAGGGCAGGGAGGCCCTGCAGAGAGACCTGGACAAATTAGAGGGCTGGGCAATCACCAACCATAGGAAGTTCAACAAGGGAAAGTGCTGGATTCTGCACTGGGGATGGGGCAACCCTGGATGTATGGACAGGGAATGCTGGAGAGCAGTGCTGTTGAAAGAGCCCTGGGGGTCCTGGTCAATGGCCAGTTGAATCAGAGTCAGCAGTGCCCTGGCAGCCAGGAGGACAAATCATGTCCTGAGTGGCATCAGGCAAAGCATTGCCAGCCGGTCAAGGGAGAAGATTGTCCCGCTCTGCTCAGCATTGGGGCGGCCTCACCTTGAATACTGTGTGCAGTTTTGGACACTGCGATATATGAAAGGTATTAAGCCATTAGAGAGCATCCAAATGAGGGCAACGAAGATGGTGAAGGGCCTTGAGGAGAAGCTGTATGAGGAGCGGCTGAGGGCACTTGGTTTGTTAAGCCTGGAGAAGAGGGGGGAGACCTCATTGCAGTTACAACTTCCTTGTGAGGGGAAGAGGAGGGGCAGGCACTGATCTCTTCTCTGTGGTGACCAGGGACAGGACTGGAAGGCATGGCCTGAAGTTATGTCAGGGGAGGTTTAGGTTGGATATTAGTAAAAGGTTCTTCACCCAGAGGGTGGTTGGGCACTGGAACAGGCTCCCCAGGGCAATGGTCACAGCACCAAACCTGATAGAGTTCAAGAAGTGTTTGGATGATACTCTCAGGCATGTGGTGTGACTCTTGGGGATGGTGCTCTGCAGGGCTAAGGGTTGGACTCAATGAACCTTGCGAGTCCTTCCAACTGAGAGTATTCTGAGATTCTGTGGTTGGGTAGTAATGTCATTAGTGAAGATGCAAAGTGAGAACTTGCAGGCTATTTGTGGACATTTCTCATCATGAAAAATAAATGTATTTCCGTGCCTTTTGAATTAGATTAGTTTACCATAGATTGTCAAAGAGAAATCAACCAGTCACTGGACATTGACCTCATCACGCTTTTGAGTATCATGAACTTTATAAAACTCAATACTAGTAAACAAGGAGCAGTATGCAGACTGAAGAAATATCTTGAGCATAACCTTAGCTTGAAACCAGGCTTGGTTAAACCTGCATTAGTAGAGTTCTGTCCCAGACTTTCTCATTCTGCTAAACTGGTTCCAGTATGAAAGCCATTTTCAGTGCAGGACCCTTAATTTTGCCATACAGTTATATCCTAGTTTCTCTGTTGGTTTACAGATTGAGGAAACTTTTTGTCAAGTATCAAGGATTTCAATAGATGTCAACATTTTATGGATCATTTTTTGTGACTCTCAAATTTCTGATGGGTGTTTATGGGCCTTATATATTGGTAGTGGTCAGCAGCAGGGAAAAAAAGCCTTCAAAAAACAAAGTAAGGGTTTGGCTTTTTCCAACCTAATTTACAATTTTATTACGCTGCCATCCATGGCAACTGCTGATATATCTGCCTCAGATACAAATGAAACATATCTTCAGACAGCTGAATGTTTTCTGTCTGCCAGCCTAGAAATCAAACTTTGCATGATATTACAGAAATTCATCTTTTTTTTCCTTTGGCAAAATGACTTAGTGGTGGAATTGTTATAGTCAGCTGTACTTTCCTGTTTTGATCATCCTGTCACTTTCTGATTCAGCTGATAAAAGGATGTGTATTTTGTCAAGGGAAATATATAGACACATCACTCTTGTTGACAGCAGAAGAGGGTCACAAAAATTTCATCAAGGGAAGCTTCTACATTACAACTTCTGTCTTGCAAAAAATATATGTATGTATGTACAGGACTAGTTCCACTGATCTCAAGGAGAGTGCTTACATGGTGTCCACCCTAAGAATGTGAGCTTTCTAATTACCTAAATATGTCTTGGTCTGTTTATGTGAATAAATTACTGCTTAAAACAATGCATATATGAATCTTTGGGTTTGTGGTCTATCTTTTGCTTATGGAATTTTTATGTAAGCATGTATGTAAAAACAGCCTCATTTTCAGAATTGCTGAATGTTGACAACAGAAGCAGTGTTGTTCAGGAAGTTAATATTTCTTAAAAGCCTGTATATACTCTTAGGTGCTGTACCCTCTCCAACATATTTGAGATATGTTAAGCATACCATCTCAAACAATGTTTTGAAAAAAGTCAGGCTTTGCTGTAATTTTAACTTTGATGCCTGGTTTCAGGGGAGAACTCTTGAAGAAAGAAAGAAAAGCAGTCAGGCTATTTCACTGCATTATCCTTACTGTCTGTTTGCTTTAATAGGCAAATTCTGTTTCACGTTTTTCATTATTAGAAAGAAGCTTATCATCAAATTCAACACTGATTTATTCTGTTTTCATTTTGCTGAATAAAACTGAGGTAAGGGGATGATGAAGGAGATTCATAAGTATTGAATTCTGAGAGGTAAAAGGCAAGATATTAACAGCTTTGTTTCTCATTGTTACTTTGGGGTCTATTTGCGCTGAATTGGTGTAATCCATCCAGGTCTGCGGCAAAAAAACAGCAAGCAGGATAGAATCAGAAATGATAGGAAGACTTTAACTACCCTCTTATCTCTGGAGGTTATCCATCCTGTGGTTAGCTATATGTTGACAGAATAATATGAGTAATTTAGAAGTAGTGCAGCTCTTGTTCAGACTTCTTTGTGCAAGATCTTTGCCTTTGCAACCATTAGTCTAGAACACCTCAAAAGCAGAGAATCCACACAGACCCTGAAGCTCTCTTGCATCAAAAGCTCTTCAAAATGTTCCAGCAGTGTAAAAAGGACTTTAAGGTGTTCATAATTCCTTTTTTTTCCCCATATGCTTCATAGCAGTCTCTATATAAAGACAGTCTATGTAAAAAAGCAGCATCGATGAGATCTTATGGTTATACATTTTTAACAATTAACCTATTGAAAAATCTTTTAAGTGGTGAGGTAGAGATACTCTCTGGTACTTTTGAGTTATTAGAAAAATGTTTCTGTGGGCTGAAAATAAGTAGCATTGTAAAAAAAAACCCAAAACCGAACTAAAAACGCAAACTAAAAATATTTTAGAGAAGAGGTAGGAAAGTAGAGATTTACAGACATAAAAAAAAAATCTGCAGTTAGAGATGGAAAAGCAATTCAAATAGATATTGATTTTAGCAGTTTTCAGAATATTTTGAGTAGTAGGTTCTCTGGACAACAATTCCTGTTACGAAAAAGATCTCACTGTGATTTAGGATTTGTGCCAGGGGAAGGGGTCAGTAGACTAATGCCATGTGATTGCTTACTGATGAGGTTTTGCTGGGATGGCACCTAGCTTCATTTTTGGTGTTTACTAAGATCCTGTGAGTATTTGGCCATGTGCATTTAACAGAGGGATTAACATATAGCCTGGAAAGGCTTCAAGGAGGAACGTGTCACCTTGCCTTTCTAGTTGTGGATGAGATACAGAACTCTCCTAATTAATATTTAGTATTTTTGGATCTAATTTCTAAGAACCCATCTCTGAAGACAGGCATGCCATCACTGGTCTTGATCCAGTCAAAACAATTCTATGATTCTGTGTTAACTGAAAGTTATAACAGTCTTCTGTTTTGGTTGCTTGGACAGAGTATGTGTTAATTTATCTATGGTTATCGGGTTAGGGCAAAACTTTTGCTGATGTTTTGTCACATTCATAATGTGGTGCCTATAAATTCAGAAAACAGTCTGAGTGTAATTTTTTTGTTCTGCTGAAGCAGAAATTGATAACTGCTGATTGGCATCTCTGACATAGTAAAAAATTAAGTATCTGTTTTAATAAAAGCACAAAGTGGCAAATATAATTGGTATTTTTAAATAATATTGCTCTATCACAGTGTTGCCTTGGCTTTCTCTGCAATTCGACTTCTCCAAGATGCAAAAGTATTTAGGATGGAAGAGACACGTTTTCAGGAAGAAAAGGATGAAAGGGTGTGTTTGGTAAGTGTGCATATTTGTTTTAAACTAATCTTTCTTAGTATATGAAGTCTTGTATTAAGTGTTGAGTGATTTTCATAATACTAGAACATAGCACTCATTTGCATTACCTGATTACCATTAACCTGGGAAGAAAATGATCTTCGACATTCTTCAGATACCCGATTGCCTAAGGTGTGCTCAATGTGTCTGTAATCATCATTACAATTTGTGTGTGGTTAGGAATTACAGTTTTTGTTTGTATACTCTCAAATAGCAGCAATGAAAATCTCCTTTTGTTTAAAAACCCCCAAACAACTAGGAAGTGGAAAAAATAACTATCAGGTGAAAATCTTATTCAGTTAAGGTATTTTAGGTTTTTTTGGATCGAAAACCTACTTCAGATTGTTCTCTTTCAAAGAGCCAGACTGACCAGTTCACGTCATTGCTGCGTTCCACATTGAGCAAGATTCCAGCTAACTTCTGTTGTCCGACACATAGGGATACTGACCTGTGCTATGGAAGCCTATGGGCAAACCCTGTTGGTCAGATGCCACAGCAGTCAAACTGACTCATGTGGGCAGAGCAGTTGAGCAGTGAGGCCAGATTTTGTAAGGAGTAATGAATAATGAGACTGGGCTTTCTTGCATGCAATGTAATTATTTTCTGTCTTTGTTGCCTATCAGGCTCTTCTGTCTCTCCGCATTTGCTCCTACGTTTTCTTAGGACATTCCTGTAGACACTAACTGAGCTATGGGTATTTTTTTCCTCATTTGCATCAATGCAAGTCAGGCATGATGATTTTTTGTAGAAGTAAAATGCAAGTGGTGCATTGTCCATTGATTGCTTGCTGAAACAAATTGTAGAATATGGACTGTAGAATTTTAGTAATAGGAAGACTGTTTACAGTATGTAAAGATGGCACAAGGACTTGAGCTGAGAATTCTCACAAACACTTCTAGTACTACATTATTGCTTGTTAAATTACATTAAATACTTGTTTCTAAACACAAGAAAGGCAAAAAACTAAAAATCAAAAACTAAAAATTTCTTTGTAGTCACTAGTGAGGTACCAGAAATTGATATCGATCGTTCTCTACAATTAGACTTTTATATGCCTTAGAATTTTGTGTAGTCTTTCTGTAGTTATTCTAAGAGGAATAAAATCCAAACTGATAGAATTATTCTCCATAAAAAGTACAGTATATAGATATATCTATGGAGTTTCACATAAAACCTGGCTTAATTTTCAATTGTTAAAATTATTTATACATATATATAAATTTAAAGTGTCCTCCTGTTACTGAAAGAAATGTATTTAACCTTCAAATAAACTTTTGCTTAGAATGTTTTTATTATTTGTGATATGCTTGTATTAATTAGATTTATTTTATATTGATGCTGCCCTGCTGCTTTGTTTGTAGTAGTGTATGTGACTCAAAAAGTAACATTTTTCTTGCTTTTGGAAATTATTAGGACTCCAATGTCGAAGATGGTCAACTGCCTCGTAGTGAAATAGCAAAAGACCATATGAGTGTGCGTGTTTGGCTCAGGTGTCGTACAGTATTAGTGACTGCACTAGTGTCACAGATACATGGTGTTGGTAATATGAAAGGTATCACTCTATTTTTTTGTTTAGATTTTTAAATTATAATGGACAAGTGAGCCTACTCAGATGCAATTCTTTTTAAAAAGTAAAAAATATTAACATTAATTCTGGGGCTGTATTATCACTGAACAATTATTTGTGTTAAATTCATCCAATCTAATAAGGAAAATATATTTCTGAGTACAGTCTCTCCCTAGAGCATGAAAACAGAAAGTATTGTACTAATTTTCTTTTAATGGTTATTATCTTGTGATAAACCACTTGTGTGTACAAGTTTCAAATGTTCTAGTGTAATTAAGAAAGTATGCTTGTTTTAAAAAACTCTGTTGCTAAATACTTCTAGTTTTGTCTCAAAATATGTTTTCACTTTTTATATCTCTGATAAATGAAATGTTCCTATATAGCTTCTAAAATTGTTACAGATTATTTTTAAAAGAATTTAAATGAGATATTACAAAATACATTTATTGTAGTTTGGTTATGAATAATATGTTTTTCATTCCGAAGTTCTCTGAACTTAAAGTAAACTCTGATGCTCACTCAAGTATCAAAGTCACAAACTAAGTCTGTAGCCAGACTCTTATTTAATCACTTCTGGATAATTCCTGTGAAGGCTGTTACTATTTTGGAATTATAACTAAAATCAGATTTCTGAATATGTAGAATAAATCTACAATATCTTATTTATGCTGGTGGCTTACATATAAAGCATGCATTTGGATGGACATAAACAGAGTGCAGTTTAGAAACTAAGTGGCTTTTCTTTTAAAAGTAAATTTGACATAGAATTGATGAAATGGTAAGTGTGGAATCTATAATGTCATATTTTCGGTAACTTTTTAGTGTAGAAGTGACTTCTTAAGAATGGTAGAAGACACAGTAAAGTCTTTTCTATTGTATTTTTACTATTCATATATTCTTTTTAGAAAATGATGTGGCTGAGCGCAGAAGTGTGATAAAAGAAGTCATACTAGAGGCAGAAGCCTTTGATGATACTGAGACCCAGGCTGAAATGATGGTGCAAGCTGTTATTCTTGACCTGCAAGAAAAACGCCCCATGGCAGGCATTAAACTTCTTTTGCAGGTTTGAGAACAAAGGAGAAACTGTTCACTTTTCTTTGATGCATTTTTTGTGTAGTCAGAACAGCTGATGGCAGCATTAAATAAGCTTGAAATAGTGCCTCTGAAACAGATTTTTTTTTCGCTTTGTGTGATTTGTCCTCATAAATAGACAGGAAAAGTAGTAACTCCTTTGGTTTGTGTTGTTTATGTCCAAACAGAATATCATCAGTTTACTCCAAGAGGATACATTTATTTCCCCTGCAGCTTCTTTGACTCTTGTGAAAAGTATGCTTCTGCTGGCAGACATACTAACACTGCAAACAGCAGAGGATACTGAACATTGCTCTTCTGCAGTGGAACCATTAAACTTACGTGTTTTGGCACATGAGCTTACCATTAAAGCAGTGAGTATATGTTGATGATTTACACAGCATTTGCAAATCCTTCCAACAATCTTAATTTATATATTCTGGAAGTTATTTTAACAGTTTATTAAAATGGGCTATTCCTATTAAGTGATCACTTCAGTTTTACCTAGATTAGAATAGTGTAAAGCAGTTAATTCATCTTATCAGTTATTTATCCATACTCATCATGCATACTCATGTATGTAGTCTGGTATTTTTACACAGTTTAAAAACACTGAATACTTGCAAAATGCACATCCATGTGTGAAAACTGAAATAGGTAGTTTGCTAAAGAGGTGCAGAACAGTCACAAAATGAGGGACGTGTTCATCCTCGGCATCTCAGGGAGGATGTACATCTCATTAAATTCCTGTCTCTTGAGCATCCAAGTTTAATAATTTAGCTTTGCATCTTAGAATAATTTGAATCAGGACAATCTGTAAGTAACATGTTTTAGATTGACAGATTGTTACAAATGGTATCAAGAAATAAGTTCCATGTAAAAATTTAAATATGTAATAAAAAAAATTAATCTAAAGACATGAAATCTGTGAGAGGAATGTATAGTTCTAAATCATTTGCCTATTTGGTAATCAAAAATTACACATGCACTCTACCTGTTCTTGATACAGTTTCTAGAGAAAAGTTTTTGGATACAATTATTTCCTCTTATTTCCTAAAACAGAAATTTAATCCATTGAAATATTTATTTCCTTATGTAATGAAGAACCATATTAATCACTTGAATCAACCTTCCAATTGTGAGCCTTGTTAGCTGTCAACAGACTTGACACTTGACAGCATATCCCCATCATCTTACCTCCATGAATGAAAAGTTTGACTGGTCCGTACATGCTATTTTCTTTTCTGGCCTTTGTTGGATGTTAGATTTCATTGTAGACATGACAGTTTCTTTCTAGGGCTTGCATTAATTGTGAGATGCATTTCTTAAAGACTGATTTGAGGAAGTTTCCTTATAAAACCCAAAACCTAACATTATTAAATTCAATCAAGAGTTCATTGAAATTGTTCATTTGCATCATCAGAGTCCTCTGCAATACAAGTACAAAGTAAAGGAGTTCAGGCATATCAAGTCCTTTTCTGGTGCTCTTTTACAAAACACATTTGAGTTCCAGGGTTTTGCAAGACCTAAGTTACTTTTTCAAATTGCTGTTTAATTTGTTGCCTGCAACCTGATTTTACCAAGCATACCCTTTTCATAGATTTTTGCTTGCGGCGAACCCATTGAACGGCAAATAGAAGACGGTACATTGACTTGCCTGGCATTACCTACAAAAAATATCTACCTGCCACATATTAACTTGCTAGCCCAAGTCAAAATGAAAATCGGTAAGAAAAACACGAGTTGTTGTTATTTTTAAGTTTTAGTTAATTTTCTTTCATATTTTATGCAACAGCAGATAAACTGATGCATCAGAAGTAAATGTAGTAAATAACTGTTTTCATTATACAAATAAAGTATTTTAGAAACCAACAACAGGTGCCTGTTTGGCTCCATGCAATGTGTATAAGCAAGGTACGATTATAGGAACTATAATCAACAAAGGCTTAAGTATTAATGTTATAGCTTGATGAAACTGAGGGAACTTTAGTTTTTTTTAAGTGGAAGCTAATAATACTTTTTACACTTCTGTACTAAGCATTCTTTCTGTCTTTCTGTGTATGTTCCATCTGTCTGGAAGCAATTATATGGGAATTAACTAATGATACCAAATAATGTGGACTAATAGTGCTAATTCTCTACCCCAATAAAAAAAATAGTGTCTGTTGTCATTGTCACCCTTTAATTTAACAACTTTTCTTGATGACTTTTCTTTATGTTGAAGCTTGGAAATATGTTGGATACTAACAGAAGACAAGCTTTAAGATGTGTCTGAGATTTGTTGCTGTATAACAAATATAGGGAAAGGGATATTGTCTCCATGTTCCTTCTGCTAAACTTAATTTGGGGTAGATCTAACTTCTAACAGACTACAAAATCTAGAATTCACTTACTGCTCTTTAGTACATATTGTGGAGCAGCCTCAGTGTATTCTGGATTCTTGTTCAGGAAGATATGCTCCAAAAACACATTGGTGCACCCCAACCACTTTGTATTGAGCGCATAGAACTAGAATAGAGGTAGTCCAAAGTAAGCCCTCTGAAATACAACTGCTGTGCCTGTCAGGTGTTCAGCACCAGCTGGTTTGCTCTAAAGATCTATTCTTTTATTGTGCTTTACTGCTTGTCAGTGCAGGCATTACTTGCTCCCAGTAATGATTGTGTTTGACCAGTTCATGTTTCTGAACCCACATTTTTAGGAAGAGCATATAAACACAGGTGAATATTGGGGAGTACAGCATAAGAGGTATGCAATACATCAAAGAAGCCTTTAGAAATTGTTAGTACAAAAGGAATTTGGGAATTTTGAAATGCTCAGAGAGGTGAAGGTTTTGGCTACAACTGCCAAGTCAAATGAAGTTATGAAGTGGCTTACTGCTGCTTTTCCATTTAGTTTGTGAAAGGGTTGATTTGTTTAGCTTGGGCTTCTTTTGGGTGGCCTAGGTAAACCTCGATGGCATCATATAGTAGTGAAATGACATTATAATTCTGTATTTATATCCACCAATCACTTGAATTTTGGGGAATTGGATCGTAACAGTAAATATGTAACAGCACTTGTTCTAAGGAATTTTTCTTTTTGCATAAATTGGTTGTCTATTGATTAATTTACTAAGAATTGTCTTTTTTTTTTTTTTCTTTAGGAAACACATTAGCTGGAAAAGTAGCTTGCATAGCTGCTAGAGGAGATCCCTTGCAATGGCTACATGCTCTCAGACATTTAGAATTAGCACTGGAGCTTTGCAGAGCATCTGCCACCAAAAAATTAGATATGGAAGCTGAACTGCTTTTTCAGATAGGTAAATAAGCCTGTTTGTATATTGTGATTGCCTTCCTAGGCAATGTTATGCATGTGGCCTCTCTTAAAATGGAGATATGGTACTGTAAATCTAGAACAGAACTGGATATTTATCACTGTTTAGCTGCAGATCTTTCTCCTGTATTTAGTATCACACCCACATAGATCAGGATGCATTATGCTACAAATAATTTCAAAACTGCAGTAGAACTTCTTTCATCTATATGTTATCAGGGATTAAAGGGTGTAGCCAATGCGATTAAGGTTATTATATTTTGCACCGGGAGGTGTTGGTTTGTGAGGATCCCAGCCAGAAAGACATTCAAGATGCTGTAATGTATATCTTAAAATGCCATTTATTAGAGTTAGCACTATAAAAGAAAAAGGAGATAGTGCAAATAATCTTATATTCCTGCAGAGGCTGAGAACTCCAAGCTGTGCAGTGCTGAACACACTTCCAATCAGAGGGCAGCACAACATGTAGATCCTGTCTGTGGAAAGGTTGCCTCATTTTGGTCTTTTGAGCTGTTAGAGGATTTTCTTAAGAGAACACAATTCTGTTCATAATTTCTACTGTCAAAGAGAAAGCATATTCTCACAAGAACCTCTTGCTTCACTTTTACAGAAAGGGCAGGTGGTGTAATCACTGATACTGAGAAGATGCTGCCAACAGGCTCTTCTGTTACAGCAAGCTGGCTACATTAATCCTATGGCTACGGGATGTGCACAGCACAACACAGGCTTGAAGGCCACACTGTGTGTGCAGCATGGCACAGCACAGAGCAGGCCTATGCCTGTGCATTAACTCCTCCATGTGCACTGGTCTGCTAGTTAGGAGCAGTAAATGTTAGGGGTCATTATGATTCCCAAGTGTGATTGTTTTTGCTACTCTGTGAAGGGAATTGTTATCCAAGCATTGTGCATTACCTTTTAAACAAACTGGAAAAGATTTTGCTTGTCAGGAGGAGAATAGATAATGTTCTGTGTTGTTCAACTTTCCTGGAGGGAAAAGCAGATTGGATCTTGGAGAAAAAAAATTAATAACATCTCAAAAATCTGCTTTCTGTATTTCTTTCTTAGGTAAGGTAGAACGCCAGATAACTGAAGCAGGTGATAACAAGTCATCTCACGCTGTTGAAATCCTGTTGGAAGCTATAGAACTCAGCCAGCAATATGATCAAAACTATCAGTAAGAAGCTAGTTATATAACTTTCAAAATAATTGTAATCATATATGAATATAGTTTTTGAACAGTTTTTTTGAGATTTGGTTTGAGACTTCTACTGTGGAGCATCTTTTATGTTTTAGAGGCTTTTCTTCTATTGCAATATAGAAGAGCTATTGTATATTTATTCTATTACTTGAAACAAACGTTGAGAACATTTAAAAGCATTTTTTTACACTATAGAAAAGTTACAGCTTACTGTTCTGTTTCCAAATTTGTACCCTCTCTGTCAACAACAGGAACAGAGCTATCAATTAAACAGGGAGTTTATTCATATTTTAGAAGATGAGCTGTGGTCTGCCCCCTTCCAGATAACAGAAATCCAGCTTGAAAAGGTTAGCAGCCAAAAATAGTCAGAAGAGCAGAGGCAGAAGGAACATAGGAAATGTGTTTGTAACAGATATCAGGACAGTGACTTTGGCATTAGTTATCAGCGTAGAAGATGTCTGAAGAGCTGAGCCCGGACAGCCAATAAATTCTGTCAAGCGGCTCTGATACATTGGACTTTAGGTTTTTTTTAGTTTCTTGACCAGTCTAAATGAATAATGTGCCATGTCTGGTTACAGACAGTGTAAAGGAAGCAATTTACCTTGCCTGTTTGGGTATTCTGTTACTTAAGTTAATGAACCAGAACTCTGAACACAGAAACAGTAGCATAGTAATAAACCTCAACAAACAGTCAGCATGATGGAAGATGGTACAGAAATAGACTGTGGTGATGTTGTGATGTTTTGCAAGTGGAGAAGGCTACACTTATTTAATTTGCTACTGTCTTTCTAAAAGAATGTAGAGCAACATCAATGGACCTCAGCTCTCTTGTTTTAGAGAGCTAAACATCCTGATCCCATTTATACAAGCCCTGTGATATCTATGGGATTGCTTAATTAAAATTGTTTCTTGGTGTCTCAAATTCTTTTTTGTTAGCAAAACTAGAAAGTTAACTAAATTGTTGCCAACGAAGTGTAGAATTTGCCATCTTCTCACTTAGTTTGCTCTGTCTTGAACTGAACAATACCCTTTGACTTTTTTATTTTGCTTTACACAAATTATACTAAAGCCAGAATTTATTGTACTGTATAAACAAACAACTCTGTGCAATATGACTCTGTCCAGAATAGTGACTACATGAGCAGGAGTTTGTTGCTATGCTTGGATAAATTAATTGGCAGGGGAGATCTGGACAAATCTGCAGAGCCAGGAGAAATCTTCATAAAAAGATTGTTATAAGCCTATAAGGAATAGAAACGTTGAAGAAGTTCTTCAGATACAGTGATTTTCAGCAAGTTGAGAGAAGTAATTCTGCCCCTCTGCTCTGATCTGGTGAAATCTCACCTGGAGTACTGAAATTCTCACCAGAGGAAAGACATGGACCTGTTGGAGAAGGTCCAGAGAAGGGCCACAAAACTTATGAGAGGGCCAGAACACCTATCCAATAAGAAAAGGCTGATAGAGTTGGAACTGTTCAGCCTGGAGAAGAGAAGGCTCCAGGGAGACCATATTGCAGCCTTTCAGTACTTAAAGGGGGCTTATAAGAAAGATGGGGACAGACCTTTTGATAGGGCTTGTAGTGATAAGGACAATGGGTAATGGTTTTAAATCAAAAGAGATTCAAACTAGATATAAGGAAGAAATTTTTTACAATGAAGGTGGTGAGACACTGAAACAGGTTGCCCAGAGAGGTGGTAGATGCCCCATACCTCAAAACATTCAAGGTCAGGTTGGAGGGGCCTCCGAGCAACCTGATCTTGTTGAAGATGTCCTGTTCATTGCAGGACAGTTGGACAGGGTGACATATAAAGGTCCCTTCCAACCCAAACCAATCTATAATTCTATGATTTTTGCTTGGTTTACAATACTACTGTAAAAACCACTGAAAAGAGAAGGAGGCCTAGGTGGAGAGCAGGAATTAGTGAGCACTGTCTGAAGATGTAAAGTATTCTGGTACAGAACTCAGAACTAAGAAGGTTCCTCAGCTGAGCCCTCTGAGAAATCAAAAGACTGTTTTGGTCACTGTGGGTATTTTTGCTATTCTTGGAAGAGTTTGACTGAGGACGCATATCCAAATTCAGCAATGTTTCAGGAAAACCAGGACAATGGATATATGCCTTGGGAAGGAAGAGGAGGAGTACAGAAAGATCACTTCCCTTGCAGAATTACAGATTGCATACTAAACATTTGCAATTTATTTAAGGAATATTTGTTGCACATAATGCAAATTATATTTGATATACTGTTAAATCAATGTATTGTTTGTTGAGCATGCAGTAAGGATGTTTTAGACTCACATGACTTTAAAACAGGATCCCATGGCTTTCTGAAAGAAGATACACTTTAAGTAGATGATGAGGACTAGATGAATTATTTATTTGGTGAGGCTACCTGGCTAGTCTTATGCAGAAGTCAGATTGTATCATTGTGATGCTTACTTTGATAGTAATGTTGATTGTTCCGTGTGCTGTTTCTTACAGGTTAATAAGACAGTCATACCTTGAAATAGCATTATTATATTTGCATCTTGCCACAAATAATGAAGATGTATCACAGACGGATAAGATGGTGCCTTCCAGATCAAAGGTATGTTTTCTATCTTTTGAGTAGTGGCTGCTTCAAAGCAGGAAGTATATTTCTGCTAGAAAATTGTGCACCTTGCCATATTATTACTTTCAGTGACTTAAAAATCATACTGATGCTGAAAATCCTAGAAAAATCACACAAAGAAATCATAGAGTTTGATCTTTTTTGATGTTTATTGCACTGACTGATAACATTTAAAATGTTTCTATATAAGATAGGAAGACACAGAACGAACAATGTTCTCACTTCCAATTATACATGAATTAATTTGTACCTTGCAAAGAAAAGATAACATTCAAACTTGTTTTTTAAAATGCTAATATTTGTACTTTACCAGATTTCAATTTTTCCATATGAATGACAGCGTGAGAAATATGTGTCTTTAACCATGTTAAAGTTCCTACAAGCCATAGATGGAAAGCAAAATAAGTAATATTAGAGAAAAGAGGTAATTAAGATTCTAAAAAATGGAAAATGATAGCAAAACTTTAACAGTAGTGACCATTGTATGAGCTGCTCTGAGAAAATCTTTTTAGGAGCAGCCAATTAGTATGCTCTGGATAATTTTTTTATTATTTTTAGCAATTAATCCATGGATTTACAATCAATGCCAGTTTTTACAACTTGCAAATAAAACAATTACTAACTAGGAGGACTTTTTCGTATGTTTAAAATATATTTTCCCATAATATAATTAGAATACTGATTATATACTGGTGTATAATTTTAGGCCTCTTCTGGAGAGCTCTCTTCTTCTGAGGAGGCTTTGAAATCAGAAGTCTACAAAGTACAAGCCTGGATTGCAATAAGAGCCGCCACACAGGTTGGTGAAATAGTCTGAAGAGGTAATGTTTTTTATTTATTTTTTTTTAAATTTCATCATACACTACTTACACAAGCAAAGAAGACAATGCAAACAAGACAAGTATTAAGGTTTCCTAAAATTTCTGGCATAGCTTTTATTTGAGGAAGTCAAAATGGAATAGTCTGAATAGCGTGTTTAATCTCTCTTGGACAGATCTGACTCTGTTTAACTCAACGTGGATTCAGTGCAAATAAAACAGCACATGACCTGATATGTGTGCACGTGTATTTGACATGTGGGTAGACATCAGTGGCATCCAGATGAGAATATCTGGTTTGAAATCACTTATGTAGTAATTAAGCTGTCAGCAGTAATGATTTATTTAAGTATAATGCGTACCATATGTCAGAAAGAAATAGAATATTTCCCCTGACTTTTCGAAATATAATATGTTTAATAATTAAATTTTTGTCATCATCTTGCTACTCTGAAGATTTTTAAATCTATATAAATATTGTAGTGAACTGGTTCTGAATAAAATAAATATTGTTCTTAGGTCAGTGAAGCTGTGCTTGCTTCTCAGCTATTAATTGGAATGAAGAGTGTTAAAGAACACAGCATGAAGGACGAAGTCCAAATCCCAGAATTTGCTTCTATGGATCTTCTTTCTTCGTACAGAGATTTTGTATCTGGTATTCCTTTATACCTTGCAATATCAGAACATTAAATAACTAATAAGCTATATATGCCATGTAATCTAGTAATACCTTTAATATCTTATTTTCAGTTTCAAAAAATTATAATTCAGCTTTGGAAAGTAAAAGCAAAATCCTCATCCTGCATAGCAGTACAAAGTATTAAGTAGAGACCTCATGGGTCCTTAAATATCAGCTTGTGCATGTGTTCAGTTTGTTAAGAAAAATTCATTGTTTGCGTACTGTGGCTCAGAAAGACAGAGTGCACATACTACTGTAATTTTGGAAACACAGATGGTCCTTTGTTACAGGACTTCTCCAGAATTCTAAAGTAGCTCTTGGGCCCTGTATCAGTCATCACTGCTTTTTCTCTTTGAACATTGACTTATAACCAATTTTTTTCCCTAGGTATATTAGCTTTGCCTTGGAGATTTTCAGTTTTACTCTTGATTGTGCAAAGAGATATTGGTGTTAAATAGCTTGTCTCTCCTTCCTCATCATCCCTCCACAAAAAAACCCCAAAGCAAACAACAAAACCCCCCAAACCAACAAGCCCAAACTCTTGGCAAGTTATCTGCCTGGGCACTGTATTCTGAAAGTCAAAGTCAGTATAATGAGTTTTTCGCTGTCTTTCCAGTCCAATTGATTGTCTTTTAGAGATGCTTCCATTAACTTGGCAGAACTTTGCCTGGTTTATTTCCAATGTCTGCATTTATTTTTCAGCTAATGGAGTTGATGAAATGAAAGGTTTTGATTAAAAAACCCCAATAGTGAAACTAGGAATTCTGGGATAATGATTGCTAGATGTTATATAAACACTAAGGCAAAACATCCATATTTATTTTTAAACTGGGAACTGTTAATTTAGTGATAAAATTTTGGTTCAGTGGCTTAGTTTCAATCATCCCAAGTGACTGACAAAGACTGAATTTCTCTGCCTGATAGCTACTGGCAAAGCTGAACAATGTCTGCTTACTGTACAGTGTTTAAACATATGTGTTTTGATTGGTTTATGAAAACAAGTGTTGTAGGCTAAGACTTCCCATCAATCTGATTGTTTTGTAGTAGCTCCATTTGATTATAATTACAGATCATTTTTTCTTTTACCAAATGCAGCAGGTGTTTCTCCTGATAGTTCTGTTAGCCAGTACAAAGAATAATAGAAAATGTAGAAAAGCAATACTAGGTTAAAATGTGAAAAGGTAAATTAAAATGGAAATTATCAGCATAGCAGGCTAAATATTTCCTGTAAAACCCTTAGTGAAACACATTGTTTAGGTTTTCATCTATAAACAATGTTGCCATTTTAACTTTTGGAATTGACAGTGAAATGTCAGGAATAATAAAGACATTCAGATTTTGTAGAAGCACTCATAACTATTTTCTGGAAGTTTACTATTAGGGATTACTATAACATGTTTGTTCAGTCTGGAGTGAGAAACAGCACAAGAATTGTGTAGGGTGTAGGCTCTTGAGAGAGCCATGTACTAAAACAGTGAAAAAAAATATAGAATGTAAGCAGTGATGTAGTAATACCTGTACTCGTATTTGTTTCCTCACTTTGCATAAGTATAACTTTTAGGCAGCCCAAAAAAAAGATTATCTTTTGTTTTATTCTTTAATTAAGAACACATTTCATGGAAAGTGTGCTTAATATCTAAAAGGGACAGGATTGAAGCTAACAGTAAACATTTCAGAATACATAAGTGTACAGAGTTTGGGTCAGTATTACTGCAAAGTTCAACTGCTGCAGGTCTGACTGATCACTCTTTGTATTATTTCCATTTTGTAAATACCTTTTCTTGAACAATATGTAGAAATAATGTGTTTTTATTCACATTCAGAGGGAGAGAACGCACCTTGCTTTCTACTCCTTTTAACTTGGAAGGACCAGTCAGGGTCCTGGCCATGATTTGAGAAACAATTTCTTTACTATTTCAACTAATATTAAAGCACAATAGAAAGAATTTTCCTTGTATGAAAAACATAACCAGGTTCACAAGTTATACTTTTAGTTACAAATTGGTCAATTCCAACACAATGCAGAAATATCTGTGGAATTCCAACCATTTCTGTGTGTTCTTGAACTCTTATTGGATTGCAGATGAATACAGTGTTGTATCTGAAAGTTCCAAAGCATCTTCTACTGAAGACAAACAAATCATAGAAGACAAGCAAAGTGAAAGTGAAGGAACAGAAAGTCTTGCCACCAAGGCCAGCCAGAAGAAAGATACAATAACATGGGTTCACCTAATTCGCTACCACAGTTATTTAAAAAGGATTTATGACACAAACCTTCAATTTGGTATGTGTTTTTATTTCCTTCTAGAAAACTGCCATAGGTGAGATATCATTCTTGAGGGCCAACAGAGTCAGAAACAAAGGCCGTCATCTGAAATAACCCGATATTGAGTTCCTTTAAATTCTCTAATTGCAAAAAAATTTTCACTGAAATCAAGATATATGTCAGTCTACAAGTGCCATAAGTGAAGATATTACTGCCTTTCTTCAGAAGCCTTCAAAAACCCAAGAAAGCCCTCTCAAAACTTAATTTGTATTACTATATCTGAAGCATTTTTTTAAAAAATAATAATCGATATTTATTCTTCGTTCTGGGTACATCAAACTTAAGTCACATCAGAAATAAATCTGTTCACTCTGAAGCAGTGTTTTTGAGAACTGAGTCTAGTGTAAATAGGAAGGCTGAGCATTACTGAATGTGTTTTGACAAAATGCCCAGATGTGATCTACATACTTGGGTTATTTCACTGTAAAGAGAAGATAGTAATAGGTAGGACCTTTCAAACAGAGTAAGAATCCATTAATTACAAGACCTTGATACTGTGCATCTACACATGATAGCCAGCTTCTGGATATGCAAGTGATGACCTGATAGGTGAGAATAGAACTAGATTGTACATATAGGTGCTGTTTAGAGAGAAATCTAGCAACTCTGAAAATGATAATTTCAGACTGGGCTGGCTTTTTCCCTTGCAGTACCAAGTGAAGGGACAGTATTCTTGATCACGACAGAACTTTAGGGACAGTAAGGTGTCTATAAGTAATGTCGCACAAGTAGGTGTGCAGGCATATCTCAGCTTTAGTTAGCAGTGATGGAGCCTATGGAGCCACTCAGCTGATCAGCCACTAGTCATCTAAACTGGGGTCTTAAAAGTTCTTAAAGCTTATTTTGACTGTATTGAATAAATACGTGTTTATCCTAGTGGGTGCTTAGATATGTAGTGAACATACTGGTGCTTACACATCTGAATTTAAGTACCTAAACCTCAAAATTACACCTCCCATTTTATGCTACTTTATAATGTCTAGACAGATCTTGTTTCATTATCAGATCACTGGTGAAAAATTACAATACAAACAGCATAAGCTAGTAATATTTAAGGACAATCAGTATAATTGTTGGAAAGGCATTTACTTAATATTGTGTCTGTTCACATAGATAGGACCTTTCAAACAGAGTAAGAATCCATTAATTACAAGGCCTATTCCATTTTCAAAATTTATGAATATAGATTAGCTGTAGAAACTTTACATTTTAATGGCAAATAATGGTGTAATAAAAAATCTCTTTTCAAAACTGGCTCTAACTCAGGACCTGTATCACTTTCTGCAGGAGATGGACAGCTTAGTTTTGTTTCCGACACAGGAATTGTTCTACGCATAGCAGAAATGCATTCCTTTCTTAAAGAAAATTTGTTTGAATATTCACTGTGTTGTCTCGAGGATTTTCCAGAAGAGCTACATGACGTAGAAGTGCCACTTGGTAGGCCAGCTGATTCTTCAGAGGTACTTATGTTCTTTCTGATGTTTCAAAACCATTTTACTGGTATTCCACTCAGATTCTTGATAGTTCCACTGGTGATATTTCTGGGACCACTACAAACAAATTAAATTCATTATGCAGAGGATCAGCACCAACCCAAAATCCTGTGTAAGCAGGAAGTATTTAGTTAACAAATGCAAATATCCCTGTGTTATTCATTCCTGCAAAAATGATCTCCATCCCATAGCCAGTGTATTTAGACCCTAGAATATTAAGCAGAATGATATTTAAGAAGATTTTATTTTACTAGTTAATTTAGTTGGCTCTGTTACGCAGTAGGACTGAGGCTTTAAATCTCCATGTATCATACTAAAAATGTCCTGATGTTTGTTTTGTAATTTGTATGTACAAGTGTCTATATATTGTAAACTTGGTCTATAATGAAAACATCATTTTCAAAAAAATATGTTACATTTTCTCAAAATTTGTTGAAGGCCTTGTGTGCCAATTTTTTTCACTGATTATCATCTGCCTGGAAAATCAACCTGTGTAGATATTTGGCTTGTGAACAACCTACTTGAGCTTTCAAATGTAGGCAACTCAGGATATATTACTCAGATAAATCCTGAATTGGAATTCTGGAGTCTACGCTGACCATGGCACATCTATTGAACACTGAATGAAATTTGTACAATGTAAAACTGTCTTCAGATTTTCTCCATCCTACTTCTCACAGTAAGAATTATCCTAATACTTAAAAATTTTACCTATTATGTTCAGTATTAAATGGAGACAGTGGAGTCCTGAGGAGGGAGAACTTGGTACCTTATAAAAATGAAAAGAAATACTTTTGTGAAAGTAGCTCTTCTAGAGTTGGTGAACTTTCTGCAGTGTTGGACAGCATATCATTACTCATTTTCCAACAAAGAGGTGACTGTGCCACTGAATAAATTGTAAATATATGGTATGTGACATTTATAACAGCCATCATATATCAAAAATTATTTTACTCTGCCTGTTCTTTTTTTTGACATAATTAGTATTACAGTGTCATGGAATAATAAGCTTCAGAGCTCACTGTCATGGTCGTGATGGGTGCAAGCTGCATAATCATGTGTTAGCTTCACTATTGTAGACAGCTAGCAAGCATAAAGCTCTTACTTTTTTTAATTCTAAGCTTCATTGATTTTTATCATAACATTTTTTAGAATCTTTTACTATTCAGAAGGCTGTATAAGTTTAAAAATGTAATTTAGTACTGGGATTTTTATCAGTACAAATAGATATAGTTTTTGAAAGAATGATTTTTATGTTCACTTACATGTGTCTTTGTAATTCTGTTTTTGATTCTTGAAGTTTTTTTCAGGTCTGCTGAACAAAGAATCCAAACTACATTAAGTCTATAATTAAAATTCTCTGTCCTGTTACATAGTGCATGCTTGATTTTTATTCCACTCCATGATAGTATGTAGGACTGGAAACACTTAGCTAAGAGAATTTGTTGTTTTCAGGGTTTTGAGAAAGTTGAATAGACAAATATTTATGTATGCAATCCAGCAACACTCAGGTTTGACAAGAGCAGTTGTAATATCCTTCCGCAAAAAGATTCAATATGACGTAAAAACGAAAAGATGCAATTCAGCAAAAAAAGGAAACACAGCACACAGTTTAGAAAGAAATTTATAGTATAAAATGGAATTTTAAGAGTTCTAGTTCAGGGGCATAGCATAAATTAGCCTGATCCCACCTCCATATAAGTGTTTTCTCCTAATTTTGTTCACACTGCATGCTAGCAGTATAGTGGGTGATTCATTACTGAACTAAAGGTCCTGAATGTGAAAGATGGTTGTAGTAGGTGGGCCATCCGTGCACATCTCACGCCATGCCGTGCTCTTTGGCCACTGTTATCACTGCCTACTGAAGGCATGTCCGTATGCTACAACACGGGACTTCCCATGCACGTATTCAGCTTTATCTTCACTTCTACTAAATTCTGATGTGGGATGATAAGTGGCTTTATGGCGTAAGATTAAGTCATGGTGAAAAATTCATCTGCTCACTTGGATTTACTGCCCTATAGTGGTCATAAGCTGTATTTTCTGTATTTTCTTCTTTTTTTCAGCAATGAAAAACATTCAAAATTTGAAAACAGCTAACTTCCCAGGCAGCTTTTTAAGTGTCCGCATTTTAGAATCAATGATGGAGACACTAAAGACCTTTTCAAAGAGCTTTCATATTCCCCCAAAATGCCACTGTTTGGCTGCTGTTCTTTGCAGATCTGCATGACACTTTAAAAAGTAGAGATAGTGTGATGCTGTTGAGCCTTTAAATCAATTTTAAAGAAAGCTTTTGTTCATGAATGAATGTTGGTTGACAGTTTTCCTCCATTACTTCCCTGGTAAATCACAGCCAATAGTAACTATTTGATGAATGGCATGCTAATGTTCCATATGTATTTTAGTAAATACAACAAATCCTCAAAAATTAACTGACTTTGTTAGTTGTACAGCTAATGAGAAAACAGATAGGTAAACATAAGTAAAGCATTATTCTAACATTCAGAATGCTATTTTAATTACTAATATGTATAGCTGACAGATTACTTTTTCAGCACTAAATTTTGATGATGACATGATCAGCATGTCAAGTAATGGATTTGAGCAAAAACAATAATGCCATGATGATTCTAAGTCAAAAGCAACAATCATTGGTACTGTGGGTGTCTCTAAGTCAGCCCAATGGTGCTTTGCATTACCTTTAGAAATGTCTTATCAGGTGATCTTTGAAAAGCCTTAGCTTGGTAAAATGGCCACCTTGTAAACCCACTCATCTATCTAAATAAGCATATATTTGTGCAGGAGTGATGGTCATACTAGAAGACACTATATTATGACAGATTTTGCATGTTTCAGTAAAGAAAATATAATTTAAATTTTTGTGTTTCAGATGTCTCCTGAAGTCACAGAAATTACATCAGAAGTGTCACATGTGAGAATAGCTTCTCCAGTTTCTGTCATTACAGAAGAAGACAGTCAGATGGAGACTAGGGCAGCAAATGCTTCAAATAGGGAAATTAACATTCAGTGGTACATTCCTTCTATGGCAAAGTCATCAAATGATACAGAAACTAAGGTATAACTAGAGCAAAGAAGTTCCTTAGGTATTGGAGCAAATTAAGTCTCATTTCCAATGAATATTTATGTTCTGACTGATCAGCTTCTTAATTGCATTATACATATGCTGATAGGCAAGCTGGACAGCAGGGAGCTATATATTTACAGTGCTGCAAACCTGCTCTGCAGGAAAACAGAATGCCCTGACAGTTTTTTGTTGGCAGGCCAAAAAAATACTTTGTTTATCATATAAAGCTTCCAGACCATGTTGTATTCATGCGTGTTGCAGATCCCTGCTGTCTTTAAGACCTCCACTCTGTTATATTTGGTTACAGCTGACTGATGTGTTCAAATTATAATTTGGTGGGGGGCTGTTGGAAAAAGAAATACACCTGTATACAGGGAAAATGGGATTTTGTAAACCTCATTTTCCTAAAAGATCAGACTAAACATGAAAGATGAAAGAGATGGGAGGACTGCAAGAAAGCAAGAGACCAGGACATGGAATTTGTTTTGTTTTTAAACAAGGGAACAAGGTGTAGGTAAAATTTCTGCTACTGGAATAGAAATCCATGATCTCCAAATTTTTTGTCATAGCAGATCAGTGTCGAAATATCTACTAGACCCTTTTATCTCTATTAGTAAGCTACAGAAGCCCTGTGGAGTTAATGCAAGTAATGTACCTCTTAATATAGTTTTGCAGGTTACTTTAGCATGGCCATACAGATCAGTAGAGACCCAGAGACAACCCTTCAAAACACCTAATACATGAATTCCATATTCCTGATGTCCTCTATATAGTCAAAATATTCAGCTACAACTAGGAAGCATATTTTCAATCATACTAGCAAATTATTGCAGTGAAAGATGAGAACATTCTATTTAATTTTCTTATATTGGTACAGCTGTATTAGATTGGTGAGTTATGCACACTTCATGGACTTAAATCTAGTATGATAACAGCCATGAACAAGGCCATATAGGAAATTTAGCTAGTTACGTAGGGCCTTTGAAAATTCAGTAAAAGCTCTCTGTTCAGCCTAACTTAAGTTGGAACTTTGGACATGAGCGTAAGTGGGACTGATTGACCAGGATTAGGACAACAGTGGGATTTGATGGTGACTCTATGGGGTATCATTAATTTTCAAACCCAAGACATTATATCCGTAATTATATTGCTTTAAAACCTATAAAAACTGGGTATAGTACAAATTCATATGAGATCACACTCCCCTCTTTCTTGAAGGTCAGTTATCTAAGACTTCAGCAGTACACACTGTATTTGATATTTATTATAATCTTTTATGACTCAAATAGCTCAGGTCTACTACACCATACTGCATGACACCTTACCCATTCCATCTCTTTTACAGGTTTTACTGCTTTATGCTTATAATACAAAGCCTGTCAAGATTACCAACACCAAGATTTTCAGTTCAATGTCTGTGTTTTCAGGCCACTTGTGGATTCCATTGGCTAGGTAAATAATCACTGACTTTATCCTGTTATTTCGTGCTGTATTAAAGATCAGTCAACCATTTAGGATAAGAGAAAATATCAAAGAGCTGTAAATCTTTAAAAGCATTCTTTTTTGCTTTTCAGAGGTTTTTCACGATAATAACTGTGAGATGTTTTACACAGTGTTAAACCCATCCAAACAAATGCTTTTTCGATGCATTAGCATTTTAGTTTTGATTCCTAAAGAACCGAGTAACACATGCTAATTATATTACACTGGCATAGCAACATAGCAGATCTAAGAAGTGGTCCCAGCATTTATTCCCGTTCTCTCACTGGATCAAGTACTTTCTCCATCCCATATTACAACTCTGAGCATGCAAGGATTTTTCTCAGTTGTAGTCCCGGATGCAGCCCTTAATTTTACATCGTGTGGCATTTTTCATTACTTCTTCCTTGTCATTCATTGAGCCTCAAAATTTTTGGAACTGCTGAGCATGTGGAAGGGAAGGAATAAATAAGCCAAGAAGAGCTGCAGCCTCTGCCTTCCATGTGCTGGTTTGATGAAAAAACCTTATTTTAAGGAGGCTTTCCTAAAATAATACTTCTTATAACTTTTAATGTAAAAAGCTAATGCATTCCATATCTCCACTTTCTTTAATGAAAAACTTTTTTTCGTTTTTTAAATGATGAGATCAGTATTGAAATGAAAGAAAATGTAGAACCTAATCAATATGTAATAAAAGCGAGGTCAGCTTAATTATAAACTGGAAACAACAAATATTGTTGTTTTATAACAGCAATAATGAAAAACTTTGTCTTCTTTCAGAATTATTTCTTTAAGGAAGAAACTGTCTAATTTGAAGGAGCAAGTTGAAATATTGATGCAAAGTTCCAAAAGTTTGTCATCAGCTTTAGAACCTTCAGGTTTTCTTGAACAAAGTGAAACTTTGAAAATAGGCCCTTCAAAAAAACCCAAAATGAGTGTTGCAAAAGTGCATCTTGATGAAAAAACAGAAGTAAGTTAGAACAGCTCTGCTCTTAAATATGTCTGGCTTTATTTAAAATGTCTGTTTTGGGGAAATAAATTACAAGTAACTTGGAAGGAAGGCATAAAGACAGACATTAAGCTTCCCTCACCCCTTTCAAGAAATGTTGAAATACTTTTACTCTTAATTTAACTTTTTTTCTTCCTTATATATTGCTTGTCACTTTACAAAAAACCCCAGGCGTTTTCTCACCTTTCACTTGAAAATAAAGGCAACATCTTCAGGTACATAGATTTGAAAACTGATGTCTATTTTATGGTAATCTATGTCAAAAAAGGCTTGGCAGTGTGTTAAATCAGCATGGTGACCAACCTCAAAGTGCTTTTTAAAAATCACTTATCTTTAATGCAAAATGGGCAGTGGTGGTTTCTGAAATAAGAACCTTCTAATAATGTTATTCAGAGAGGACTAAAACTGGCAGTGAATTTATTTTCATTTTCACCTTCCTCTTTTATTAGCAAGGCTGAAAATGGTCCATAAGCAAATAACTCTCCCCATATACACACACAAAAAAGGTAATTTCAGAATTTGCCATGTGGTCTGTTTGAGATAATGTCATTGGAATAGAATGTTGCCACAGCATAACTGCTGCTTGATAAATGCCAAGG
Organism: Sclerurus mexicanus; assembly: GCA_013396755.1. Lineage (NCBI taxonomy): Eukaryota > Metazoa > Chordata > Aves > Passeriformes > Furnariidae > Sclerurus > Sclerurus mexicanus. The sequence continues at coordinate 4,013,667 of VWZF01003276.1, forward strand.
CAAAAGAGATGTTTATTTTCAAAGTGGGAGACATTTATCATGTGACAGGATTCTCTTTATATCTATTATATGAAATGATTAATGATGTAGAGGCTGTCACTTTGTCTGATGGGTGCTGTGAAACAGTGACAATTGTGCACTGTGCCATTATTACGAGGCTGTATTTTGACCAGCTTGGAGAACAAATGGTATTTTGGCCAATCATAGTTCTCAGGAGGATAGACAGAGCTGTCCTTTAGTGGGTGTTTCTGATTACCTGAAGTGCTTTGCTCAAACTTTCATTAATATATGTCAGTAATTGGAAAAACAATGTTTAGAATACTAATAAGATTAACATGCCATGCATTATACATATATAAATATCATCTTGTCAGGGTGTTTGTTTATAATGTCTTCAGTAAACACACAGCAAAAGTATTATGTCACTGGATTTAAAACCTGAACCAGGGGCAATTTTGCCTCAGTAGAAACTGCAAGGTTTAGGCACTTGTGTTTGTACAGCAAACACAACTATTTGTGTTGCAGAAAATGTATATTCATCAGCTAAGATTTGTTTTGCTGTGAATTCAATTAGAATAACCTAAAACTTGAATGTTCTGAAAATTTTTGTACGGCTGAGCCATCTGTTAACTTATTGGCGAAGACTGATAGTACAGCATTAGTTTTTTCTTGTTTTATACCATTAGGAAATGGCTAAAAGGTGTTTATCTGAAGTCAAAGAACTGCTGTGTGTTGTTCCAGCCCTGTCCTCACCATTAACTGAGGTATGCTGTTCTCATTAAGAGTAAAAACCTGTTTTCTAAAGTAAAACAATTGTTCAGTTAAACTGAAACACGGATTATATCCCTAAGTATCTTCCCATTTTTTCTCATATATTGGTGGGCTTTCTGTTTGGGTTTTATTTTTAAATACAAATGTGCATGAATTCAAACTATGAATATCTTCAGTGTTCATTAGAATCACCTTTTCATACATAGAAAAATGTGCTAAAAATGAATCTTGCTCACAATGGTTAATATAGGTTATCCACCATTCTCTGGCTATTGTTTATACAGACTCCAGTGAATTTCCGTGATGCAACTGCCAAATGCGATTTCCTTCCATCCTTGCATTTTTGCAGTTATTCAAGTTTTCTTTCTATTTTTTAGCTTTCTTGCCCATGACACATTCTGAGAAAAGCATGCAATTTTTTTTTTTGTCTACAGTGGATGCCTTATCATTATCATTCCATTGTGAACAATTGCTGGCACGATATTTGGGGTGTTCTCTACAATGGAAGATATTTCAGTAGAAATCTGAAAAGTAGAGCTTTGCAGTGATGCCTAAGGATTTTGATGTGTATTTTGTAGATACCTATGGAAAGATACAGCTGAGCTTTCACACAATCTTGGAAACATCCTGGAACTGTTTTAAATTCTTGTGAATTCCTTTCACTTTGCCTGCTTCTGTTTGTGGGTCTGTGATGGAAGTGAGAGAGCAGATTTAATGGTGTTCTCCCAGCAAGAATGTGATGTTTACCGCTGTTTTATTCTCACTAAATTCCGCAACAAGCTAAAATGTTTCAACAGGTGCAACAATGGGGTTTTCATCACAAAGTTTCAAATGGAGACTTCAAACTAAGATGCTCTTAGATATGGCAGTTTTGGTTGAGCAGCTGAAGCCTAATCCTTCAAGATGCTGAGTGTCTTCACTCTTCTCTGATGCCAATGGAACCTGTAGGGTGTTGGGCACTTCATTATGTATAGCATATTTCAAACTAGTATTTCCAAACTTTCAAATAAGTTGTATACATGCATTACCTTAGCTAGAGACAGAAAGCTCAGAGTGGGACTGTTTAGCACATAGTACATTCCCTTTGTTTTCAAGCGTGCAGGAGAAGGCCAGCAGATATATTGCTTACATGTAGTTTTACACCATTTTTCCTCACCATGCATTTTTTTGTTGCACATCTTAATTGGATGAAGTCTGTTCTAATTTGTGGTATTTGTTTTCTCATTGTCTGAGCTGTCACACTTTAACTCCTATCGTGTTTTACCTTCTCTTCTTTGATTCTCTTATTTCTGTCCATGTGTCTTATGGAGCTTTTGATTCAGCCCTGGATTATATTTTTAAATGGAAAAAGTGCATTTTTATTGAATTATTCATTTAAAATGATATGACTGTTCATGTTTTAAGAATAACAATTGATCAGGCTGCTTGTTTTTAACACTATTTAATGAATAGCTATGTCCTTGAGGGAGACAAAGTATAGTGTTTGGAAGTTGCAATCTTAAACGTTAAAAGTAAATTTATAAATAAAATAATTCTGTTAAAAACAACTCCCTATGCAGCCTATTCCATGCTTCTCTTCCTTTATCTGTTTTTCCATGATGCCTAAAACAGCTGAATAGTTCTCCATGTTCAGTGAACATACAAACCAGTTTTTCATTGCCCTCTGTTTCATCTTTTACAGTTAGCTCAATTCTTTCAACTTCTCATCATAGGAAAAGCCTTCCAAATTACTAATCCCCTTTTGCTGCTCTTGTCTGATATCTTCATTTTACCTACAGATAATGTGGATAAACTTTGTGAGCAAAACTCTTTATAGAAATTTTCTCCCCTGAATCCTGTTTTACTAGTTTCCTGCAAGAGATGTCATTAACCACAAATTTATGCTAAGGCAATAAGTATTTCTAATTTATTTATTGATTGTAGGTCAGAAATCTGGCTTTAATATGGAGCTATATTTATATATGTACTTTTTGGTACCTCTAAGTTTAATAGTTATTAGTTTGGTATTTTTTCCTTTTTTTTTTTTTCAGATCCCATTTGATGTTACTCTGCAATCAATAGCAAATTTGGAAGATATGTTTGATCCTTCCAGGGGATGTATAATAACTGAAGAAAATCTTTTCAATTGGATAATTTCTCTGCTTGACTAAATTCTCTTCTGCAGTAACTTAATCAGTTGCTGAGTGCTATAGATGTAGACTTAAGTTCTAGTGTTAATAAAACAGCTTCATTAATCACGCCAGGATTTAGCTCCTGATGTGTTTTATAATTTTTATTTTGATCTTATTTCTAATTATTTAAACCTGAATAGTTTTTAAAATTAAAATAATTGTTTTAGGAATTAAATGTTTTAAAAGTAGTTTCTTAATAAGAGGATTTTCTAGCTTTTCAATAATTTCTTATTGTTTAGAAAAGCTGAATAGATTTGTAGCCTTCTAGTGCCCTTTTTTATATACTCCTTTTTCCCAGAAGTTTTATTCTCATCAGCAATTTTTAAATTGCTTTTGCAGTTATCAAAAGTTGATATTATTTATGAGGTTGAGAATTTTTCATCAGTGAGTTTTGTTCTTTTATATACATATTTGGAAACTAGCATTTCGGGTTCTTGAGGGTGCAAGTGATCATCATTGTGATCATTCAGATGTGTTCATAATTTCAAAGCATTTTTTTAGACCAAAATAAAACACAACAACAAAAACAAAAACCCCACAACAAATAACCCCCCAAAGCTAATACAAAAAGGGTATGATAATAGAACATTTTTTTAGTGTGCTGAAGAAACACAAATGAGTCCTAACAACAGCCACTTGAGGCAATATTCTTGTCCAGTGTTAGAGATGGAGAATTTGACATGAACAAGTGAGTTAGTTAACCAAGGCACACAAGAGAGTGCTCATGGCCCTTTGGTTTTGCTCACATCCCAAGGCCAGGCACTCCTTCACTAGTTACACTGATTTGTTTGGAACAAGCAGCAAAAAACCCAGGACATTTGGGCAGCAATCCTGTGAGACTTGTCCTATCATTAGCTATGCTTCTGTGCTGCCATGAAAATTTAGGACTAATTGTTACCATTCCTCAGTTCATTTTCTGTGAAAAATGCCAGTCCCTTTCACTTCAGTCAGTCTCTCCCTCCACTGTAGCCCAGTGATAAAACAATGAACTATTTTGAGTTACTTGGAAATTGCAGGTTTACCTTGACTTATGTTTTTCAGAAAAATGTTACCTGCTTGAGTGAAGTTTCTCTTAGAGAGGGAGAGGGAGAGAGAGGTAAGATTCAGCATGATGAGCATCTGAAACATGACCAGTACAGGAAGAAATATGGTCAGGTTTTCTGCTAGTTTTCTCTATTCATATAAAAGAAAGAAGACTGGATGTGTTTATGTGTAGCTTTTTAAAAGTTGTGCCATTTTTTACGGAGTCTTTTCCAGAATGCTGTAGGTAGTAGGAAAGATAGAATGATTATGGTACAACAATAAAATGAAAGTAAAAACTGAGTAATTCATAGGGAAGGTATTTTTGCAAGACAATTTTAAAACTGAATTAGTATGATCATTTAAGTCAACTGCCTAACAGTCAGTTTGGAGGTGATACTCCTTAGCATTATTCTTTCATTAAAAGAGTTTATTGTTCTGCAGTGCTTCAAAAAGCAGGAAAGATAAAAATTGACATTACTCATTTTTCTTTTTTCTTTCTTTTTTCTTTTTTTAAAAAAAAAGCTGTTCAGTCTTTCCTTGTGCTTTGTAAAAAGTATAAACCTTTCTTTCCCTGTTTGGGGTCACCTTGAGGATTATCATAGAACTTTTGTGCAGCTCAATTAATACTGTAAAACACACTATAGCATCAGGTGAAAATGGAAGTTCTATTACAGAAAAGATGTTTTTTCACTGCTGCCTGTCTGGACCTTGTTATAATTCCTATGCTTGAAAGAGAAATATTAAATAAAAGGCTTTACATATTCATTTAAAATACATTATACTTTCTAAGATATTTTTGTTGAAAGAAAATTATTTTCCTACCATCTCCTTTAACACAACACAGTAAAATCATAATGTTGAAACGTTGACCTCACTGTATCCATAGCAGCAGATTTTATTCTCATAAACATAGGATAAAGTATTCAATGCTGGTTTCAGAAGAAAACATTGCAGAAAACATTTTTCTTTTAGCATATAATTAAACTCTTTAGTTAATATCTGCCTGTAAGGGAGGAAGATCATATCTAAACATCTCCAGTAGTTGCACAGAATATAAGTATAAAGTTAATTGCAAAGTAAATTTCTTGTTTTATGCATTACAGTATTTTGGGTGTTTTTTTTCTCTTACCAAAGACTAAAGCTTTCAATATATGAAACCGGAATAAATTTGTGTCAGCACCATGCTCAATTAAAGTTCCATAAAATACTTGTCTGTGTCAGTGTCTCCAAAATAAAACAGGAAGAAGGGAAAGGCACCTTCTTTGATTCCACTATGTATGAGAAGTCCCTCCTGCTATGGGAAGGTCTGCACTATGATCTGTGCCGTACAACAACGCTGAAGGGCTACTTACCATACTGACAGCTTTGAACCACCGGCATGTTTACCAGTTCTTGTCAAATTTTAACTGAACTATTTCTCCATTCTACATCTGCGAAAGGAGTGGATAGTGCTTCCCTGTCGGGCAAGGAGAGAGAGGGAGCAAGAGAGCACTGTGGGGACAAGTTGAAAGATTCTGAATTGAATTATATTTTCTCTTCAGTGCATCCCCTGAGTGAGGGACAAGAAGGACCCATATGGAACTAAAGAACAGTAAAAAGAGGCATTTGGATTTTTTTAATTCCTTCGCTATTTCCTGTTCTGCAAACTGAATAAAGCATCCTGAAAACAAAACCAGCTTCTGGTCCTGTAATTAATATTACATCATCAAGACCAGGCTAGAGCTTAAATTGAAATTGAAGAGGGAACTTAACATTGAAAGGTCTGAGTGGATTTCAGACTATTTCAGCTTTCAAATACGGTTTCAATATAGTTTTAAGTTATACTGCTGCTCTGAAAGGGAGTTGTATATTCAAGGCATTCACAAGATTTGTCTCATGCCTACAAATATATAACAACTTGAAATTATTTCTGGCTAAATTAATTTTATTATGTGGAAATTAGGAATTTCACACAGATTTATTCAGTTGTATGTGACTGGTTTTTAAATTCCACTATAGCTCCAATTCACACTCTTTTTTTGCTGGCCAAAGTTTTTATCCAGTTTTTTGATGACATTAGTCTAAGAAAATTATCACAGTAATTAGACTCACTATGCCTCAGTTTCCTATCTGAAGATAACAATAATCCCCTCATCAGTGAGGGATGTGAAGTCTTCTGCATCAACATTTGGAAAATATTTTCAGATCCTTGAATGAAAAAGGAAAGGAATTTATGTTATTATTCAATTGAGACATACTGTAAAAGGCACAGTCATTTGTTTCCAAATCCATTTTCAGTGAAATACAAGAAGAAAGGTTCTTAAAAAGAATAATGATGGAATGAGAATTAATTGTTGGAATTACAGGCTAATATGCTGAACTAATTAAGCCAGCAGAGAGATCCATTTATGCTTGCCAAAGATTTTCTTTGAGTTAAAAGATACTGAGTACATCATCAAAAGAGGAAAGTGAAAATAAGAAGCATAGGTTAATCTTTAAAATAGGGTGGGTGAAAGGGCCCAGAGGCAAGAGCTGAAGTCAAATATTTACCACTGCAATTTAATTTTCTACTTTGAAACCCCAGAGATAATTAGAATTATTCTCATTTGTCTCCCATGTCAGCATGATTTAGGATTCTACTTAATGTGCAATGAAAAAAAAAAAGTATGTTTTGAAGCAAATTACACCAAAAATCTCAGTGTTGCACAGTGAGAAACCAGAATATGCTACAAAAGGAATCATCAGGAGGTGATGGACCTGGCACTGTAGTCCTGCATGGAGGGTGAAGCTCTGTGAAGACACAGAGCACCTACAGGGCTGGTTTAGCTCCTGACCAGATATCCAGAGTTGAACATTTCAGCAGCCACCAAAAAATTTCAATGTCCTAGGCAAAGCTCCTTGCTTCTCGGCAGTCACACTTGCTTCATTCCCCGTGGATTCTGGCATCATATAGCTAGTACATGGCAGGGCTAGCAGTAAAAGTCGAGATTCTATCCTATGAAGTCACTGTATACATTTTATCATCATACAGAGTGTAGTGTGTTAATTAGCTCTGTTACATTCCTGGGATTCCACTACCAAGTGGAATAATACCAACTGTTTCAAAACCGCTTTAAAGAATAATCATGAAGAAATCCAGGGGTTTTTTCTCTTGTGTCCCAGCCGGTCCTATTGCCCAGGAACTCTGCAGCTCATCATTCAGAACCTGCTCTCCATCACTGCTGCTGCAGCGAAAACCTTGTTTATGGGCAAAGAGGAAACCAATGTATGTTTAAAGCCAAAAATGTACAACTGGAATCTTAGCCTAATCCAAGAATCATTATCAATCCAGATCTAAGTATTAGGGGAAAAGGAAGAAAACATTTAAACCGTTACTATTTTTACCCCTCCTCACCTGTGTGTTGCTCACACTTCCACTGATCCCCTGGGTCTGGAGGTCAGTGGTTTTATTGTGTGTGTGTGTGAGGAGCTGTTCCGAGGTGAGCCCATCACACACGGAGTCACGGGCCAGGAAGAATACGGTGTTGGTGTCTTCTTCTTCTCTGCTCTAGGATCAATTTGGGGGGTGTGTCATGTGTTTAGCACACTTCTACACCTTGCTCTTTCTTCATGGGTTTGTACAATTCAGTATTTTACACGTTAGGTACTTGGGTTTGTTCTCTTTGTTAGACACCAAAACCGCTTTTGTCCACACAAGCCCTGTGAGTCTTCAGCTGGTGTGAGTCATCTGTGGCTGTGGGGTCTCGGTGCCAGGGATGTGCCCCGGCCCATAAACCCGTACACCGGCCGCCCTGCCCTCAGCCGCTCCCGGGGCGGGCCCTGCCCCTGCCCTGCCTTGCCT
>VWZF01003277.1:0-27099 GCA_013396755.1 Sclerurus mexicanus
AAAAAAAATAAAATTAAAAAATATATATATATTAGTACCATTTTACTGATACGTCAATAAAATATAATCTGAAGCAGACAAACAGTTAAGAAACCAAATCTTCACTGGTAATTTTATCAGATGCCATAGAAAGTTTAAGCATAATTTCTTTTAAACTGTAGTTTGAAACAACCACAAACTCCTCCCCCCCAAACAAAAACAAACAAAAAAGCAAAACAAAAAAGTTGGAAAAGTGTCTAGAGTATGCCATTTTTAGAATCGCACAGTGACTTTTGGATCAAATGTACCTGATTCATATCATAACACAATTTTTATATTTTTTTCCTTTGACTGCCAGTAGAAGAGGTACAAGTTGGGTTATGAAAATCAAGCCATATTCTTCTGTCATTGAGCCATTGCTGGCAAAGAGGATCTTGCAAAGCAAGCTTAGCTGCTGAAAATTTTGTTGATGATGCATGAGAGAGAGAAGAATCCAGTACTCCTGTCCAGACTTGTATTGATCTGCAATGGGAAGTTTATTAAAAAGCCTTTTACTCTTTTTAGTTTCCCTGTTTGTTTTTCATTTTTTTTCCTTTCTTATTTTTAATTTTCCTCTTATTTGTTTGAGGTTTTTTGTTTTATTGTGCTTTGGTTTTGTTTGTGGTTTTTGTTTTTTTGTCTAGTTTGGTTTGGTCTGGTTTAGTTTGGGTTTTTTTGTTTTTTTTTTCCAGAAGTAAAGATGAAAGGTATAACTGGAAAACCAATAGGGAGCAGAGTGAGAGAATGAGTAACTATGCTTCCTGTACATGTTTCTCTAGCTCCAGAGGTATTTTTATTTCTTCCTTGAAAAATCATTAATGAGTTGGTTGTAATACTTTGGTTTTGACCATTTTATGTTTTAAGAGTAAACTGTTTTAATATCTCTCTTGAAGTCATGAAATCTAGTCTATTTCAAATGAAGTAAGGCTGGCAGCACCCTCCAGTGCATGAGGAGCTTGAGAACAATGTAAGGCAGGACCATCACCAAAGGTGTTCAAAAATGCCCTTGTACAAACTGATGAAAACAAAATGTGGAGCTGAATCATAAAACTGGATACAGAAATAATAAGATTATGAGAAAATTATACTCTTCTTACTTTGTAGGAAGCTCAGATCTCCCATGTTTATCTCTGAGACTCGTTTTCTGACTGAAAGCATCACAGACCATCATGGAGAACATGTGTCTGAACACGTTCTTCTCAGATCCTTCTTCCTGATATTTTTGTCAGACTTTGTATCTATATAAAATCCATATGCTTTGTCAGGCTGAAATTTGCTGTGCCTCTTGGGAAAAATTTCAATGCTTTGATACTTGGTATTTTAGATGTAGTATTTCAGCCCTAGCATTTAGATCAGCTGCTTCTCAAAAGAGTCTTTTTGGGTTGGTTTGTTTGGTGTGATTTTTTTCCTGGCATGTTTAAAACTTAGAATAATTACTCTGTTTTTGACTACTTTTCACCTGTAGTACAGCTCCTCCTACTCCTGGAAAGAAAAGATACATTTGAAATTTCAAAAGATGTGTTCAGTACTCTGTAAAAGTATATGCAGAAATAGCAAGACTAAGTAGCAGCTTTGCTAAAAGTTTTGGTGGCAACCACTGAGGCATTGCAAGAGGCAATGTCATTGAAACCAAATCATATTCACATATGTTAGAAGAAGAAACAGCAGGGAAACCATGTTTTTTCTACTGCTCCTTGCAATCTATTGTACAGAACAAGTTTGGTTTAAGATGAGACATGACCTTATACGTTAAAATCTCGCACCTGTTCCTTGGTAAAAAGCCACCCATAGGCATGTGTAAGCATTCAGGTCTAGTGGAAGGTGTCCCTGCCCATGGCAGGGGGTTGGAAGTAGATAATCTTTATGGTCCCTTCTAACCCAAACTACTCTGTGATTCTACGATTCTATATCACAGTGATTCTCACATCAAAATCACCTCTAATCAAGACATTTCTCATTGTCATCTCAAGAACTCTTAAAGTGCTCTTAGACACCCATAGGGATGGTCAACTTACCCTCTTGATCTTGTCTGTCTCACAGGAGCCAGGTTCTTTTACCTAAAATAACCCTCAAACACACAAACAAACAAAAAAACAAACAAAAAATGCAAACACTAAACCAAACACAACACAAACTTTGAAAAAGGTGCTTTGCTAATTTTGTAGAACTAATTTAGAAGGGACTCTAACCACTTCTGAAAGATAATAAATTACACATTCTCGAGGCAGATGTATGAGAAAGGCTGCTGGACATGTTGCTCCTTTTCCACATGGGGAATTATTATAACAGAGTGCCAGCTCTGATTAACTAGAGGGGAAGATGAAAGACACTGAGGGTAATATAATCGTGTTTGCTGAACAGTGGACCTGAATGTGCTTAAGGTCAAGCATTGCTAATATGCAGTCCCTTAATAGGAAAAACTCACAACATTTTTGGATGGAGTAACATTGTCATTGTACCAGTTATGAAGAAGAATATAATGGAATAAGGGTGGTTGGATAAATTAAGGGTATGCAGAAGCACTGCCACAAAATTAGAGGAGAGAGATTAGGGAGGAAGGGAGGTAAAGTGGAGGAAGAAAAGAAGAGTCAGGCCAAAATCATGAAACACAACTGCAGTTCCTGGGTGCTGTTAACAGCCCCCGGGAATTATCTGTTTTCCAGCTGAATTCAGTAAAGCTGTATTAAGTGGAGGAGAGATTAGCTGGAGAAGTAAAGCAGATTTGCTTTTGTAGTCTGGAGATCTGTGAGTTCCAGCTTTTCCTACACCCCATGAGTATGCTAAATCTCTACTTGAAAGGATGTGGTCTGCTGAGTCACAGCATAGTGAAAAAAATCTAAGTCTTTCCTTCCTGCAGGGAAAGTCAGCAGTGAAAGGGGAAACAGGATTCATGCAGAGGTTTCATGAGGTCCATATAGACACACCATGTCAGACACAAGAGGGGTTGTTGAAGTGCCCTGGGGAGTTCTGCAGCTTTAGGCAGAGTGAGTGGAAAGAACTTGTTTTCAAATCTTAAATGGAAGTGCCAGATTTTCCTAGCAGAAAGAAGGTTTCATATCCCATCCTCTCTTATGCATACCCTGTTCCCTCAAAGTTCTTCACTGTCCAAAAAGGCAGAGAATAAGTCTGTGTATTATGAGTGTATTGGGTCATTGCTCAAGGAGGGAAGAATTAAGGTCAGATTGACGTGTACCTTAACGCTTCATTACTTGGTTTTCAGAAGATTAATTTTAGGCACTCTCTCCATTCTGGAAGGTCATTAGGTACTACTGGGCCACCTTAACTCTATGATAATGAAGTCTGGGTCACTTTTTTTTTTTTTTTCCCTTTTTCCCTCACCCAGAAACACAATAACAGAATAGCAGTTTTGACTTCTGTGGTGTCGCTTTGGATTTACAGTGATGTAATGGGGAGCAGAGCACGATCCATTGAAAAGAACAGGTGAAAACACACCACCACTGAATACTCACAGCTTAAACTGGATCAGGATTTAATTCTATGAACCTTATCCTGTGAGATTCTAATTTCTGATGTCCAGTGAAATACCTTGAAAGATATAGGATTGTTCTCTATTGTCTTTAAAAAGGGTTGGTTGAATGGATCCTGTATTAAACACTTCAACTGCTATAGGTATTATAAAAGACTACTGAAACTTGAATTCATTCTCAGTAGGAGCTATAGGTTGAAAACAGCTGTGTAATGTTCCTCATGTCCACAGATTTACTTACAATTGGAAAAACAGGGCTGAACACTGCATATAAATTCAAAACATGTAACATATTCACACGTTAGTTTTACCATTACAGGAATAAACTAGTTACTTCTCTAGAGGCAAATGTCCCACATCGGTTGCTTTAATGGCATAAGTAGAAGGCATATGTACAGTTCACATTGCACAAAATTATCTACTTCACATTTCTAACAATTCATGGAATGTATATATACTATTTTACAGCTAAGTAAAAAATTGCAGAAGAAATTGAAATAACCGAGAGATGAATCATAGAAAAATTAAAAAGATTATTTCTAAAAGTAGAGAAAGAAACAACCACTAGAAAGATTTAAAATGGTTATGTTGAAATCTGGAATGTACCAATGATCTTGAAAGCTTTGAAGGGTGAGGTTTTTTGTACTGGGGGTTTTTTGTGGGTTTTTTGGGTTTTTTTTTTGAATAAATGTCTCAACATTAAAGAAAATGTGCAGCTGTACCTTTAACATTTTATAATTATAAGACAGGCAGAAAGTGTTGGAACAGGGAAGTGTGTGTGAATGGGGGTTAGCATGCTGAGACATTGTATTTCAGCTGTGAAAATCAATACTTGCTCCAGAGATAGGGCACTTGATCAGAAAGGATATTGCAAGATACAAAAGAGCAGATATGAAATACCATTCCTGTGAAGTTCATTTCTTGCTCTTATTACATCAGTTCAGCAGAAAACACGGTGTGCATTAAACTATGGCAGTGACAGCAATTTATTATTGCTTTTCCAAGATTTTTAGAAGATTTGTGTGAGATTTTAGCAGAAGTGGGTTTTGTGCTTCTTCTTTACCAATAATTAAAAACCTGAAGATCTAGATGATGCACTTGGAAAGGGTTCCTTGTGTACCAGGATCTTTTCCTCCTGTTTCAAATTAACACAACTACAGTTGTGTATGATTCTGCCCAGAAAATGATCCCAATATTTCAATATATTTTTCTTTAATCTGTACTTTTGAGAAGACCTTTTACTGTGGACCTTTTGAGGGGTTTTGTGGTTTCTTTGTTTTGTATTTTTTCTTTGTGGTTTTTTTTTGGGGGGTGGGTGGATTTTTTTTTCTTTTGAGATGCAGAGGAGAAAACTGACACTGGGAATACATTAAACCATAGGAGATGGTTTTCACGTTATACCATTGCAGATGGACATGTTCCCTTTACGTTTCTCATGTTCTTGTTCCTGGCTAGCAATTTTATCCTGAGTTTGACAAAATTTCACAAAGTCACCATTAGATAGATAGATATAAAAAAGCTGATTTTAGAATTTGCCGGTTTTCAGACAAAGAAGATGCTTGCTGTAGAACAATCATGGCCTATTCTCACTGGAACAGAAAGTGGGGAAAAAAATATACCACTATAAAGCATTTCATATCTGGTGTTTCATCTTACATTGCTTCAAGGAACAGTAGGGCTGGTTTGACTTGACTAGTCAAACACTGTGCAACCTGGAAAGACTGTCTGCCACTAGCTGTGTAAACTCATTCAAACCATTTCACATTTCTGTTGGGATTTTTTTTTTCATTTTCACAATGATAAAAATTTTTTCAAGCTATATAGAATACTTTGACTTCTATGAAGGAAATAGCTCTTTATATTTACATATATATATATGATATGTATACCTATATATACATACATATAAATATGTGTGTATATTAATTTCTGCTATTTATTAGTTGTCTCTAAAAGGTTTTTGTACTAGCCAAGGCAAACTTGATTTTGTTGCTCGTGAAAAAAAAATACATTAAATGATATATCAGTAACAGAAACTTTAGGCACAGGATGGTTTTTGTGGGTTTTTTTGGTTTTTTTGGGAGGCGAGGGGGCTCTTTTTTTGGTGGTATGGGAGTTTTAATGGTGTTCACCATACTCTTGTTTAGACACCTGAAAAAACTAGAACCTTTAAGAACAGAAATAAATGAAGATAAATAAAGAGCAGTGAGACACTGGAACAGGGTGCCCATAGAATTTGTGGATGCCCAGTTCCTGGAAGAATTCAAGGCCAGGCTGGATGAAGTTATGAGCAACCTGCTATAGTGGAAGGTGTCCCCCTGGTAGAGAGGGTTGGATGATCTTTGAGGTACTTTTCAACACAAACCTTTCTAAGATTCTCTGAAAATTTGGGGAGGGTTCAATATATTCAGGGCCCTGCACATCAACCCAGAGACACCTGGGTAACATGTAACATGATTACATTTATGTAACATACTGGCCTTTCCTAGCTCAGAATTAGTCACTATCGACTTCATCACTGAAATAAAGCAAACTTCATAGGGATCAAAATCCCCTGTTTTGATTTTTGACTTTCCAACTATGCCTCAGCTGGGGTGTTTTCCTTGTATAGTGTTTGACTGGCAAAGTTCAGATACATCCCTACTCCCAAAACTGATCTCTGCAGCAATGCAAGAGGGTGGAGCCCTGGAGAGGAAATGTTTTGTACTGTTACAAGTGTATATCCCTTCTTTTACCCCTTTCCCAGTAAAACAGCATCTCTGACTTTCCTTCACTGACAGAGCTGTGCTGGCAGAAGGCCATGTCATCGGCAGCTTTCAAATTGCAGCTGGTTGTTAGCCCACTCCTGCAGTAGAGCTGTGACACTGACACTTCCATGTGGCTCACAGCAGAAGATATATTAAACTTAAAATAATATCCCAGTGAGAAGATGGAAAAGACAAGTGAAATGGCCTATTCTGGCAATCATTCCAAAGCTGGTGTTAATGTCTTTGCATTGCAAAGTGGAGAAAAATAAATAGCTGAAGTGCTTTACCGATTAATGCAAAGCAAATAACTCTCAACAGCCAGGGTCAATGACTGTCACTGTTGCAGCTGTGATCATCACACAAACTGTCCTCACTTCATTCGTGTAATGTCCTACACCTGCATGCTAGCTGTAAAGAGTCCCCAAAGTGCCTGCTGAGTCACAACAAATGGCACTGGAATGGGAGGAGACGTATCAGTTTAATTGCCCAGATAGCAATGCTTGTTGGGGCACATTTGGTCGTCATCCAGAGGGCATTGACAAAAGTTTTTCACCACCAATGCCATCCTTACAGCTTCTCCCTTCTCACCCATTCTAGTTTTCTCTAAGAGGGAAAATAAATAACTGACTGAATTGAATCTAACAAATGGGGCATTCACTTTTTTTTTTTTTTAAATGCTTGTCAATAACAATATACTTTTCATGTTTCTGTTTGAACACAATCCTAGAGATTAGCAATTAAGAGGAAATAATAGGGTATGATCTTATGTGATATGGAAAGTGTTATTGCTCCTGCTATATAGATGGAGAGAAAGTTGGAATGCATTCAGAAAAAAGGCTAAAAGGATAAGTCATGCCTTCTAAACATGGCTCATAGGCAGCTCTGACTACCTAGTTTATTAAAGAGAAGGCTAAGAGGTTATTTGACTGTAGTCAATACATATAGTAAATTTCTCGCAGAGATACTGTAAGCTAAAAATCATTGTATGAAAGTTTCGGGGCTGGAAGACTTTCCTGATATAAAGCCATTTATAATAGCAAAGCTAGAATAACATTGAATCATGATGGACTCACAGGTACCTAATATCATTTCATCAAGATTTCACTTCCTCCCACCCTGTGAAGGCCATTAATCCATGAGATAATTATTTGCTGTACATGCTAATGAATTGGTTAAACTACCTCATGATAATACTATTTTCCATTCCTATAAATCTATTTGCATCTCACAAATTATTTTTACTTCTCTTTTTGCCTTTTTTTTGCCATTGATGCAGAGGTTCTAGGTTCTTCTTTCAGAATATAAGGAAGTTTAAGAATTTAAAAATCCCAACTTGCATAGTGGCCACCTAAAAAAGATTTACAGGAGTGCCTGACCACTGTAAGGAGAGAACTGGGCAGTATTCTGCCACATTCAACCATAGTTAAGACTCCTAACAGCAATTTTCTGAAGTGAGAAGTTCTGCAGTATTTTCTGCTGTACACTCTAATATGATTTTTAGATGATAAACAAGTTAAAACGCTTGTGAAATGAAGATAAAACACAGATAAACCTGAGTGTGCTGCCATTTAATTTTGGAGGTATCTGCCACCAAGCAGTGTGTTACAAGACACAATACAGAGCAAAAAAGATTTTATTTTTTCCTTAAGCTACAACATCTTTTGCTTTTATTTGGAATTGGAAGTTCCTGGTTCAGACGTCAGTGTCTTAGCCAAGATAGCATCTATCACATTTAGATACAGAGGCTTAATTCAGTGCATGGTCAGTCAACCATGAAGTTCATATTTGGTTCTGGATATTAAGTTCTCAGGCATTCAAGGAGGCTTGTGTCTGTGGAGGTGCTTTAGGCCCACGTCTAGTGCAATGTGAAAAAGAATAAAGTACATTGGTGCATGGGAGGAACATTCACTTGGTAAATCTGGCCTTTGCTGTGCACAACTGGGTGCCACAAACCAAAGAGGGTGCTAAACCATAAGCCCCAAAAGAGAACGACAACAAGAACACACTAAATACTCTGAATTTTCACAGCAAACCAACATCATGTTATTTAGCACAGGTTTTCTGTAATTGTGATAAAGTGAGAAAAATCACAGTGCTCAATGGCCCTTAAACTCTCCCTTCCATCTCTGTGATGGGGTCATCTTGCTCCTGATACTTAGGGTGCAGGGGGTCATAATATAAAACATGCAGAAATAATGGATGACTCAGGATCTGTTAAAGAACCTTTTTGTTTCCAGCGCTGTTACTGCTTCAGTTGTTTGTCTGTGTCTTTGCTTCAGTATTTAAAGAAAGGATCACAGTTCCTTTTCCACTCCTGCTGTGTTGCTGTCAACCATTAACTTTCTTTGAAATCTCTGAAACATGGGGATGTACCTGGTCCATTCAGCACTGCAGGAAGCTGCAATGCACTGGGGCATTTCCAAGCCAATCAGAAGATGATAATACACTGGTCACCCTGGCAAATCATTAAGCCTCTATGAAATGTCTGAAAAATTTTACATTAACTTCAGTTATGTCTGAAAAGATGAGAATAAAGTTGATAGACGGTCACTGGGAAAAGAAAAATACACAAAGTTTTCTACTATGCAATTTGCAGAAGTCATGGGGAAAAAGAAGTGGCTAAGAATGTGAAAATTTAGGTCAAAGTGAGCTATGAAAATGGGAAAAAAAGTTTTAGGCAGACCCTTTTACTGCCAAGAGAAAATAGGACTATAAAATACAGAGGGAGAGGTGGACAATGTCATTATAATGAACTTAGTACCTGGAAAAAAGAGTCCAGAGACAAAGATGTTATGAGTATAGTTCATAATAGGCAAAACTGGCTAGATTTTACTGAAAATCATAGTGCAACAACACAGACGTAAAGGGCAGAGAGCAATTGAAAATGTCAAACAGTCTGTGTCAGTTTCTACATAAAGAAAAGACAATGAATTTTAGTCAAGACAGATTCATGGGACGGGAGATAGCTGGCATCTGACTTGCTCCTGAGACATCATTCCCTAAATGCTGTGACTCTGAACCCAACACAAATTCAGACTCCCAGCAAACCCTTTAGCATCTTGTTTGTGTTGCCCAGAACATCAGAAAGATTTGCACGATGAGCATGCACAGGTGCTTCTAGAACATGTGTGATACACTGCCTGACTATTTACGTGTAATACAAGTTTGATCATGAGACATCACCACCTATCATCACCACTCAGGTTTGAAGCACCAGTGTTTGTAATCACTCTTGGTTGAGAGGTGCCTTTTTCCAGCCTTGGTCTTGCACATGACACACTGGATTCATGCCCACTGTTCTGTTCCTTCCCAGAAGTCTGCAAATGATCTGAGTTACTTCAGCCAGTGTATGACTTGTTTTCCTTCTTTATGGAACACCACAGGATGTACAGAGAATTTTTCACAGCACCAGGACAAAATCTGGGATGTGCTCCTGCTCCCCTGTACCACACAACTTTGAGAACTCAGTTCTCAATTTGAAAACACAGTGCTCTGATGACCAGGTAGAAATTACAGGTATGTATCCACTTGAGGGCATTGTTATGGACTAGTTAAACTGAAATAAATTGCACACTTCTGGACTTGCAAGTTTTCTATTGGAAATACTTCACTGTAGAAACATGTTCTAAATATTGGCCTAAATGGGAAGGTAGGACCCAAGTGAAAATCATTGATCAGCTTTGGAATGAAACATGTTCTTTAAATATGAATGGGCTTGCAAATGTGAATTCTACAATGTGGAGCACCAGTTTTTTAATATTATTATCATAATAAGGAAACAAACAAAAAACTCTACTGAGCACAGTAATTGAAGTATACTTCATCCTGATCTGCAAATTAATCAGAGTAAGGTGCAAGACATTGAATAGGGCAGTACATTTATCATTTAAAAAGACATTTACAAATGTTTGAGCAATCTCAAACTGAAGTTCTGCAGCCCAAAATGGATGAGACAGCATTCATGGATGTGCACATATAGCTACAGGATAAACTGGCATAGCTATCAATGATTTGGTAAATAACATCTTTTCTGTGATGAAAAAAGCTGGTTTTATACATATTTTATTGGGGGGGGAGCTTGTTTTCTGTTTCAGGGCTTTTTACTTACTTTTTCCTCCAATAATTGTAAAGGAAAGAATAAAGGTGAATTTTTCTGTTTTGAAATTCAAAAACTTATTTCACGCTGCAGTTTCAGTTCCCCTCTAGCAGTTTTCAGCTGATTTCTGTTTGGGACTGGGGAAGGGCAGGAGGAACATGTTGAACTTTTCTCTTTTAACTTTCAGCATTTTCTATCCAAAACATTGATACAAATCTATTAAAAACTGTATCAAACATGATCATCATCTCTATTCTTACCTTTCCACACACACATACTGATATGAACCAGAAACATTACATAAGCAAATTCTAAATGAGCAGTACTTTTATTTTACTAATCAGCCTAGAAGTAGTGGTCTAAATGACAGAGTATGGGTGAGAGTTGAGACCCTCTAAAGCTTTACATAGGGTAATGAATACTGGTCTTTCAGTGCTGAACAGTGAAAAAATAAAGTCACAGGCATATATTAATTCAGTCTACTTATGGAAGTGGAAGAAATATCCCATTTTTTATACTTGGGCAAATGAATAAACAGATAGGTAAGCCATTGCATAATAAATGAAATAAAAGCAGCAGAAATGTTTAACAGCCAACTGAAATTTGGAATAGCTTCCTCTAGCTGTATTCTCTCGCTGTTACATTTTGTGATTTATTTTCTTGCTTTTGGAGAAAACCAGCTGCTAAGAGGTTAATCCCCTAGCACAGTATCACACCTGCAATTGCTTTGCTCTCCTGAGCTCCCAGCAGACAGTCTGCAGCTCCGCTGATGTAATGCTGTTTGGCTGCGCTTTAACTTTCCTCTTTGTGCTCTGTGTGTGTACCCACTTTATTACAAGGCAGAAAGATAACCAATTTCCAATCCATCTATCCCAATACCATAAGAAGCTGAGGCAATAACAATTATCTCTATCCTTATATTTTCTCTCTTCTCTGAATAGTTCTTGTACAGTAATGAATTGTAACAGCTCCTTCACACAGATTTCTCTCCCATATAATTAATGTCCTAAGATATTCTATTTACTGGTGAAGCAGTTTGAATCAAGAAGTGATTACTTTTGAAGTAAACAGAGCTGCTAACCACATTCCACAAAGACGACAGCAGTTTCCCTTAAAAAACCAACCAACCAAAAAGCCAGAACAAACAAAAAAAGAACCCACAAAAAAAAAAAAAGACCACCACCAAACAAAACAAAACCAACAACAACAAAAAAGGCACACCGAACAAAAAACCCACAACAAGAACAAAAACAGAAACACAGGACAGAAAATGGATCTTTGTAAAACCAGACTCTTAGATATTTTGCCTTCATATACACTCCTTCCAAAATCCACCACACATGTTTTACTTCATGTTTTTTTGTTTTATAGTTAGAATAGGGAGTGTCCCAATCACCAGGCTGGTTTTGAACTCTAGATAGACACAGAATTAGAATATGAATTAGAATACATTACTTTTCTGTAAATTCAAAACAGTCAGATCCACAAGCCATCAGAAAGTACTGGGTTTTTTTCTGAAAGACAGCTTCCCAAGGAAGCTTTTGATTAAAATGCAATATTTTTCTGTCCTGAATAACTGTGATGATATACTTAATATTCTTACTGAGTTGTAGATACAAAACAAGCATGCACACAACATGAGATAACCAGTGCTGACTGGCACTGAGATTGATAGCCCAGAAGACCCCTTATAACTTATCCCCTGCAGTCAGAGCAAGCTCATAGAAGAATCTCCATTACTTAAAGGAATTGCTTCTGGAAGCATTGCTTATTTTCCTGTCCAGCCTACTTGCTATCTCCCAGTTTTGAGTCTTTTATAAAGGGAAATGAATATGTGTGAAAGGATATGTTAGGGATGGGGTAGCTGACACTTCCCATTGCAAGGCAATCATAAAAAGCTCCTGTTTGATTCCACATATTTACAACACTAGATGTGATTATACTGCACTATGCTTTAGACATACAAAGCCCTGTGAGCAATTTGAGAAGTTTAGAGCAGTGTTTATTCCCTTACCAATGGTAAAGATATTTTCCTGAGAAACAGGAGCTGATCATCCATGACTCTTCCTTCTCCCTGTAGGAATTGAGGTACTTCATATTTTAGGATAAGCCACAAACACTAGGCTATTGCAGTGTAAGCCATCACCACTCCAACTATTTGCCTGAACAATGGCAACTGATCTGAATTCTGAAAGCAGTACAGTGAAACTCCAAACAACCAATGTCTCTGAGCCTATGCTACTGCTGGTAATGATTATGGTAACTCAGATTAGGAAAACTCAGTCAACCAACAGGAATGCTTAGGTCCCTATCTAGATGATGAGAAGGCAGACATTTCACTAGTACACCATGAATTACTCTTCAGTGGCACTGAACATGCTTTCTTCATGGTACAAAGAGCCTGTGACTCCAGTTTACACCCTCAGAAGCACACTGTGGTTCTAGGAATCTACATTCCAGATGTTAAGAAATCTAAACTAGGCTTCTGAAATAGACCAACTAGGTGTGGTGTGAGCATACTATTAGGAGTAGTGCTTGCTTTCTTAGACTTTATGAAGACCAAAACAGGTGCCTATATTAGCCCCTCCAAACATAGCCTGAGGTCATAATAAGGAACTGAATCTGAAATGCCCGTGCTGTCATTAAGTGTATTTGTTCTCTGTTTTGAGCTCTTTATATTTTCTAGGTCATATTTAATCATTTACAATTCACCGATGGATTTCCTTACTAAGGACATGCCTGTGCTTGTACCAGAGGACATCATTTCACATTCATGAGAAACAAAGCACCTAGTGAGTCTTATAACATCAATAGACACTTACAGCATTGCATCTTCCTAATCTCCTTCACACCCCATACCCTTCATTGTCTTTTCCTACTTTGTTTGCCTTTGAGATGTCTGGAAATCCTTGGCTCTCACATTTTAATATTCATTTCCACAGTTTAGTGGAGGATCTACTTATTTCAAGCAGCTGATTTATTAGGGAAAGACAACTAAAAGAAGTAACTAATTAACAGGACATTCCTACAGAGTAAAAGAATTGTCTTTCAGCAATAATTTTGGTAATGGTTTGTGCATAGCAAATAGATTGCTTTTGGAAGAATCCTATACAGCCCTTAAACCTGTACATAACAGTCTGGAGATCTGCTCTGGAATCTCAGCTGAGGAGGATCTACAACTGTAAAGTAGAAGTAAAGAAGCATCCAGTTTTGGACTAAAGGAAGAATATGACTTCATAGCTTCATAAGAACATTTCTCCTTTCCAAGAACTTGAGCAGGACATCACCTGGTCTACAAAATTATCACCTTCAGGATCTGCCGAGGAATTTTCACACTAGAGGCTATGAACTGCTGCGATTTTAGCTAAACATAGTGAAAGTCCCACAGGTGGTAGTCGTAGGAGACCCACAAGTTTCCTTGCTTACACACAGACGGAATGTGTAATAGACACTTAACAGCAGAAAATGTGAAGTATGAACTCAAATATAAAGCCATATTTGGTCTGCAAGTATTCCTTTGTACAGATCCTGCCTGAGCATTGCTCTTGCTATCTCTGATATTCGTGAAACACTGGATAAAATGGCTCACTGTTTGTTCCAATTACCTCTAAATAGTTTGGTACATCAGATATAATCTTAAGATTTAAAAACTCGTTTTAAAAACTTCTTCAAAATTCAGGTGGTATGCCTTATTGTTAATATCAAAGTGTATGGAGTATTTTTTTTTCCTTTTTATAACATGGAGATTTAGATTCAGTACATAGAATATTTTATTTTCTGTTGGAAAATAGTAGAGAATTGCCTTCCTGGTAGGTAAAATGTGTGAAAAAATAAGATATGTAACATCTCAAGCCCTTTGAACCCAAGGATAAGGTAAGATTTTTGTTTAGCATTTGTCTGAATATAAAATTACGTTTTACTTTTTGGATTATAGAGTAATTAATTTCTGTAGTGGAATTTGATTGTTAGTAAGTATATAAGAGTTTTATGGAATTATTTTGTAGGGTTTTTTGCTTGTTTTTGTTTGAAGAACACCATAGTTCAGTGGTCAGCTAAGTGATGAGAAAGCAGCACATATGTGCATGTTTCTTCAATTTACAATTTAATTCTTCCATTGTTTATTGTTTATTATTGGGACTGTTGTTTGTTTTTTTTTTTACCTTAAATGAATCATGAACAAATAGGTACATGAACAAAGGGGAATAATGTAAGTAACACTTAATCCTGGAGGTCTTTGTTCAATTATGGGCAGAAAACGTCCTATTAAAGAAGTAACATTGTGAATCCTGCGGTTGGCTTACTAAAATGTATTTTATGTTAAGTATCCACAGAAAAAAGTGCATGCAAACCTTTCTATCGCATAAACACAGGGAAGAATTTGGAAATATTTGATAGATACAAAATACTGGTTTCTGTAAAATCTGTGTGAGCAATACTGCCTTTGAGGAAGGACAGGAGAATGGTGAAGCCGATGTCATGAGAACTATGATTTCCTTAATCCTCTACCCTAAGAAGAAGCCTCCCATGTGACTTCACAAAAGAAGCATTTTGCTGTCTGACCTTTCCTCCTTGCAAATAAATTATAGTATTCTGTCATTTCCCTCACTGTCATTATCCTGAGAAATTTTTCAGACTGTCTCAATAAATGTTTATATAATGTTTAAGAATTTGGGACTGTGGTGTTGCTTGGACAGTTATTTCTACTGTAAAACAAATGGAGAGTAAAGAGCAAAGTCTTCTCCAAAACTTGTGGCTAGGGAAAACCTGCTCTGCAGAAACTTGACAACATAGCAGGGAACCAAAAGTTCTCTGCTAATCTGTTGAGATATCCATTCATTTTTAGATGACCTCAGGGACATCTAAAAACCTTGCATGATTCCAAACTATGTTATTCACATCTCTTTTTTATGATTCATACTTTCATCTGGTCTGTGGAAAGGAGTGTACAAAAACAGTAAAAAACAAAACAAAGCAAAATTCTTTTTCTTTTCTAAATTACAGTAGGGTTTTCTATTTTGATTTTGAGAGTGTTTTGATTTTGAAAGAGGTTTGATTTTGAAGGAAGGCTTTCTTTTTTATTATTTATATATCTAAGTATGTTTACTCTTCCAGGTTTATGCTAGAAACTGCATTCCATTTGGATACCAAACAAGTAGATGCCCTTAATTTTTTTCATTGTATTTTTTTTTTCCTAATTGTCTGAGTCCAGATTCTGAAAATCCTGTCTCTGACACAACCAGCCATCAAGCAGAAAATTGACATAGCCTTTATCCTTAAATTTTTTGGCTACTCATTTAGACTAGGTTGAATTTTTGAGAGAAGATCTTTAAAAGTCATAAACTTGTTTCCCATGGAAGACAGTGCACAAAAGAGAAGACAATTATGATGGTTTCAAAGAAGTTGTTGAAGTTAGGGCTGAGCAGCTATCGTGCTGTTTTTTGTGCTAGTCAGACTTCCTTGAAAGCAAACAAGTCCTTCGTTAGAACTGAGGTATTTATTTTTATAAATCAAAGTGGAGGCAATAATTATATCAAGTGAGGCAAATTCTACCAATTTGGAAGTTTTTTAGTCAACCATCAGCTGAGTTGCTCAGATTTACTGATACAGACTTTGGCTCCAGGAGGAGCCTGACAGCCATCTTAGACTCACTCTTTGACCAGTAAATATTCCAGTAAGACCTGCTAGAAATCTGCAGGTAAGATCTTACCCACGGATTTTGCAGACCACCTTTGCTACAGGTGTTTCCTGAGAAATGCTAATGTCGGTTTTCCAAAAGGAAAATTCCCCCTAAGCATGAATTGTGTCAAATTAAAATGGACTATATTCCTGCACAGGGAGCAAGTAGCACAAAAACATGATAAGAATGATGCACATAAGATATAGTTATAATGGATTTGATTGTTCTAATTTAATTTTTTTGTTATATATTGTATTTCATTTTTCAACTTGGCACTTAAACACTGAAGCAAATTCTCTGAATTAGGATAATTCTCTGCCCCATAACTTTCTATTCAGCTCAGTCAATGGGACAAGTTAAATGTCAGCGCAAGAGGAGCTTTATCCAAAACACAGAAATACTTGTATGCATCCACAGCCAGGCTTCTGTTGCTTTGTTAAAGAAAAACATTCAAGCCAGATCCCTGTCTTTCCGAAGGGCTCTTCGAGGCATGCCAAATGGGACCCTTCTTGTGGTTGTGCCAGTAAGCACCATGCTGATACTGTCTCAGCTGGAAGCCACCCTCAGCATCCATTACAACACTGCAGCTGTGTTAATAATATTTGGTGACTCCTTTGTTTCCAATTTGAATCTGAAATGTGCAATCTGTACAGGATATGAGCTTATTTCTAAATCCCAATGGATGAATGTTCTGTATCTTAATAAATTATTTGTGGAATATAAAACCTAGTTGTAAATTAAGGCGTCTGTTCTGATGTGAGTTTATCTTGGATAATGCTGACACTTGCTGGAGGGCTCAGATAGTTTGTAAGCTGTGCTGGATTTGTCCCTTCCCTTCTTTAAACAGAACAGACTAAAACTGGCAAGTTTGATATTGGCCAATCTGAAAAGATGATCAAAACACTTGCCACCAGGGTGGACAAGAAAAAAATGTAATTTTTAGTGTTCTAAAGTGTTTATTTCTAAATGTTATATGAAATATATATGTTTCAGGGGAAAAGTGATCCTTCTTGTTTGTGAAATATGGTAGGACAAGGAATAGTTCAAAGAAATATAATTTTATTTTGTTAATGTTCAATAAGGATAGGAGCTACAGCAAGAATCAGATGTTTGATTAAAAACTTACTGAAGTTCATTAGACGAAATTTGGACCAAAGAGTCTTTCAACACTTCAGGAGAGGAAAATAATATCATAAAAACAATCTTAGAAGAAGAGATGGGAATGACATCCCAGGGGTCACTGAAGTTAGACAAAAGAACTCATTGGAGAGGTGCCATAGTATTTATTAATTGCATAATGACTGAAGCCTTCCCTGCTCCCTATAGGGTTTTGCTAACTTGTGAGCAGGGATGGAGCAGCCAAGCATGGAAGAGAAGTGTGATTTCAAACACTCCAGGAGTTTTTTGTTTGCTCCAATGACCTGAGGGAAAGGGATGCCATATGATAGATGTTTCTTTGACCATGGTTTCTGGAATAGAAATGCTGATGAGGGCAATCTCTTCTTTCCACTCTCCCTTTTCCTGTGGTCAGTACTTTCACCAGGAGGTATTATGCTAATGAATGAAAATCAGTCATTTTCTTTGGCAGAAAATGGGTCCTTCGTGTCTCATCTGATCCTGCCCACCCTACTGTGAAAACCAAGCACTTCCTGCTGATTCTTTATTTTTCATTAACTTGACTCCTAAAATATTTTTACTTAAGCTTCTAAAATTGTCATTAAATAGTTTTGTTTCACATATCCCACCTCAGTACATGTGGGGCTCTCATATCTCAGTCTATGTTACTGTTCAAAACTCAGAAGAGATGCACCATGCCTTTACAAGGAACGACTGCCACAGTACAAACAGCACTACAAGAATGGGATGCCATCTTCTGTGCTGGAAGATGCCAGCTGACCTAAAATGTAGATCTAGAAAGAAGTGGAATACTCACAATAGTTACCAGAAAAACTTTTATTAAAGCACTTTCAGGTAACATCTGGATGTTAACAAAATAAAAGAAAAGAAAATAGTTTTCAGTTTTCTCAAGCAAATTTCCTGTGGGAATGGAAAGAGGGGGGGAAACACATCCCCTTTTTTATTACTATTATTTTTAGTAGCAGTTATAATGTTCAACATTCTGTTTGTCACAGGATTTGGGAGTTTCCTATTCTGTCCTGCTTGAGATCTTTAAGTGCAAATGCAGTCTATAAAACGGGCAAGAAACAATAAAGCACCCATTACAGCAAGCTTTTTAGCCTACTGAAATGAGATATTGATAGTACAGTTTATATGCAAATGTCCTTATTGGCATCTGAAATATAACATCTGACCAGGCTCAGCAACCTGTATTTAGGCTTCAAATCTTCCCACCTTCTGGTGTTTACAAGTGCAACTAGAAATGTAGCTATAAATATTGAATTACATCTAAATGTTCAGAAAAATAAAAGGCTTAAGGGAGAGCTTTAACTATTCACACTTCATGGGAAAGATGATTTTATCAACAGAATTAGAGGTTGCTGTAAGAGCTAGATCTAGGATATTCTTGATGTTTAATATTATTCAAGTGGCAATATCTAGGGATGAATTTTGAAGTGGCAAATATCAGAAGGCTGGGATTCATACCATGCAGCTTTTGCCACCCAATAAAAAGTTGACTATACTGTCTCTACAGATAATAAAGAAAATTAAATACTTCTGGAAACCCATTCATCCCATCCTACAACTGATTCAGAGTAGACAGATACATTTCAGCTGGATGAAGCTAGAGAAAACACATATTTACTTCAAAGGATAAAACAGCTTATAAATAAAATGTTTCACTTAATAACTAAATATATAGGAGAGCTAAAGACAAATGAACAGTCTTTCAACAGGTTGCTATCCTGTTCCCTAGTTACGTGTAGGATCAATATTTAATCAAGCCCTCTCTGTTGAATTTTGGGACTCCAAACACCTCACCTTTCATCCCCACAGAGGAGAGGGATCCACAGCTCAGTGTTTTCAGGGTCTCACTGTAATTTTCACTTAACATAACTGACATTGAAAAACCTCTGGTGCTGGCATTGTTCTCAAGAGAGCAGTAGGGAGAAAAGCTGACTTTTGCACACATATCCCAAGCCATTTTTGACATAGACAGAGCTTTATCCATGCATTGCCCAGCACTACCTCAACGCCTAGCAAGACAGCACAGTCGTTATGAATTTAGAAGTCTCAGATTTCTGCTGTAATATGCAAAGTCACTTTCACATCTCCCTCCCTTTCAGCATGACCTGCAAGGAGGGAATGGCCAGGACCTTGCCTTATTATAGCCTTTGCCATAGTTACCCAACCAATTTGTCTTCTTCCAGGTGACCAGAAATGTCTACAAGGTGATGCTGTTGCCAGGGCAACCACTTTTCTGACAACCTAGTGTTTCCCATCAGGAGAAAGAAGATTTTGTTTGAATTGTTGGGAAAGACTTCTGCCACCACACATGCAAAACAGAGACAGAGGATCATCCAGGCTACACATTGCGGAAAATCACTAGAAACAAGACCAGCACTGTAACAACTTCCAAAGGACCCGAGACTTTATAATTCAGCATTACCTGCGTCTTTTATGTACCGACTTTACCCTGTTTCGATTATAAGCCCTAGAACCCCCTGCACATATGTGAAAAGAGCGTTCCTTTCTTCCCACTCCCCTCCCGACTTTACTGGATGTATCACCTGTCAATCCCTATTCCTGGGTTTTCACTGGGTTTTGGTCCTCCTGCTCCCTTATTGGCCCCTGTGCCCCCCAAACCACACCACTCCCCCTGAACCCTTACCCAATCACATCCTACCTCCCAAACCCCGCCCAAAGAGCTTAAATACCCTTGAGTTAAGTAATTAAAGGGGTTTTTTTTAGGACCTCAGCCCCTTGGAGAGCTGCCTGTCCTTACTCCTGACCACCTCGGGATTTCGCAATCGCCTCCATACTCCGAGAAGCATGGGGAAGTAGATGAAGCCGGCTCCCCCTCAAAGCTGTTAGAGAATCATCTCCACTTAATGATCTTAAGATCTTAAGTCTATGCTTCCTCCTGTCCTAATCTCACTCCTACAGGAAGAAGCAGAGGGGTTGGGGAAATAACAGAAGTAGAAGGCTCTGCGTTCACATGGTGCCTTCATTTTAGGGTCAGATTACATAGATGCAAATCACAAGTCATGACTTCACTCCCATCAAAGGTAGTGCATGAAATTCTTTAAAAGGATGTACACGGTGACCATTTAGACTGCACAGTTCATTCCCAAAATATCCTTCTGCATCTGTGTGCTCAGCAACTTTCAAGCTTTTACTTAAATAAGGCCTTTATTTATATGCTCTGTCTTAGAAAATAAATTATAAACATGTTAATCTATGACATATAACAAGCAATGTTATATATAACACAATGCATAATATACAATGCATAGTAAAAGTACATTTGATTATGTGTTTATCTATGAACACACAGATAATGAAAGATATTAAAGAAGAAACATGAATAAAACTGTCTGGCATGCAACTGTGAGGTGAGTAGGAAGTAAGATTCCATGTGGGAAGGCTGTCTCTCTTTGGCTTATTACACCTTTTCAGATATCTTTGTCTGAAGCCTCCGGTATTTGACATTTTTGGATTAAGAACTGTGGACAAAGGAAGACCTTGAAAGCCATAACTCTGGCCCTTATGTTCCTATAACAAACCAAGGCAAGAATTTCTCATTTCCTTCCAATAAATTGTATTCAATGGGAACAAAACACCCAATCAGTGAAGTATGTGGCTCAATGCTAATTTTTCATTTACTGAAGACACAGTTGTTCATTTTCTAGCCAGTTTCTTTATCTTTATTGCTACTTGTCCTGTTGCCTGTTTGCCTCTTGCAAGGCAAGAAAAATGTGTAGTTTTTTCTTCTTCTGCACTCTCCTGGAGGAATAAAATTAGATATAAAAGTAAATTCTTTTATAGGCAAAATAAATTATAAGCCAGTGTTGTGGAGAGTTGCAAGGTAAATTGATTTCTGTGTACAAATTGTCCTTTTTGTGATTTGTTGACAAAATTTTAATGTTAGACATGTTAGAACTGTTAAACACATCATCAGGACATGGAAAATGTATTCATTTGGCTGTTTATTTCCTTTTATCACTTTGTTTTTAAAAGCAGTTTCTAACACAATATTGAAAATTGTGCACTTCAGGTAAGCAGGAACTAGAATCTTTAGTCATTATGAAAAGTACATTATAGCACTGTGCAAACTTTCATATGTCAACTATTGCAGGCTAGGATATCAGGCTATCTCACAATCAGGAGGTACAGAACTTAAAATTGGTCCCAAAGATGGAAGGAAGCAAAAATAGCCANTACAAAAAAAAAAAAAAAAAAAAAAAACCAAAAAAAAAAAAAAAAAAAAGAATCCCGAGCAAACAAAAACCCCAAACTAACACAAAATCAGTCCTTCAAGTTCTGTTTCAAAACTGCTTAGTAAAAAACCAAATTAACTCTTAAATGTAAAATTTAAAAAAAAGTCCCAGCAGATGTAGCATATTCAGATCTACAAACATATATGCAGGAAGTTGAAGTAGGAATTGGGAATGTTGTGTCAGAATATGTCATGGAAGTTCTCTAGGAAAGTTTAGTTAAAGCTTGGTATAAAGTCAAAGAGAGAGAGAGAGAGCAGATCCATATGAGAAATTACTTGTGGGAATAAGGAATATTCAAAGAATAAACATATATAAAAGATCATTCTAGCATTGAGCCACTGAGCAGTTGAAAAAAAGAAGACATGCTTATTTCTCACTTTTAACAGCAATAGTACTGTATAGTCTGAAAAAATTTAGATGCAATGTATTAAATGTTGTAGATAGACATTTTGCTGGTCATGGAATCATGACAGATGATGTGTGAAAGAAAAGAACCGTGTAAAGTTCTTTCGTAAAAAAAAAAAAAAACACCAAAAAAAACAAACAACAACCAAGTAGTTGATCATCTTACAAAGGTTATGGAATTTTTGAATTTTTGACCAGGATTATGAGGAACTCCTTTCACTTTTCAAGAGGAATTCTGTCAATATATTGAGTCAGGTCTAGATTCTTCAAGCTTCTCTCACTCACTCCTCCATTTTTAATGTCTTTCTTTTTTTTTTTTTCTTCCTCCCTTCCTCCCTCCCTTNAGCTTTGGAAAAAAATCACTCTGTATGTGGTAATTTCTATATTGACTCACAGATGAACAGAAGGAAGAACTTCAGTACCAAACTTTCCTTCTGGCAATGAATATTCACCAGTGTATTGTTCTCATAATTTCTAAAGAGATAGAGATTCCATCTTTGCCCTTGGGATGACAATTGAACAAGGCAGAACATATCCCTGTCATAAAGGTTTTTCTGGCAGTCAGCCAAATATTTTTATTTCGCTACTTGAACTGAAGCCCAGTAATACTCTTCTAACCCTAACAAATCCCATTGAAAGGTCTGTGGTCTGCCATGTCCTTTTAGCAGAGACAATTAGTTCAAATTTACTTCTTCAAACTTCTCCTCTCAAAATTGTTCCTTTAAAACAGAGATAGGCTGAAGAATACTGTTTCAAAGCCAGTGAACAAGCTCCTATCTAACATCATCTGAACTTGGAATAAGTGCATGTTGAGAAAGAAAAAAACTGCCTATACAGGAGGGATAAGGACTGAACAAGGAAAGAAGGGAAAGCAGAGAAAATACATTAGAGAAGAAAGGACAAGAAAGACAGACAGGAAAAAGGTCCTTTATTCCAACTTTGTAACACCTTTCAGAGACACACAGGGTTTGTTTCAGGTCTATTGGCCATCTGTAATGCTTTGCTGAATCTTATTTCAAATTTCTCAAGCAACAGGGCTTTCACTTTTTCCCTTGTTGGGTTTCTTTCTAGTTATAATTGTACTCCCCTGAACCACCCTAAAGTGTTTCTGTGTTTTTATGTTCCACCTTTCAAATGCCCTTGGTTATGCATCTTGTTCTCCCATTCCTAGGCCCTTATTTACTCAGGCTAAACAAATTCCACTTTTTACATCTGATAATGTCTGAATGTGAAAGAGGGGGGATGATGACTCCAGAATTGTCTCACTTAGAGAACAAGGTTAAAAATATATTTCTGCCTGAGTATCTTGTTTTATTAATAGTGCATAATTGATCATGGTAGAAAGGCTGTTATAGTCAAGTGGAGGAGGGTGTTACCTTCCAAAACATTTTCCAGCAAATTTACTTAATTGTTTCTGTTTACTGCATACCCATTAGAGCTCTATCACGCATTAAAAGCAATGGGAAAGATTAATAACAGCCTGCTCACCCCCAAAATATCAGAGCCACTTTATGTATTGATGGCAAGTGACTCATTAAGTTTAAATGGATATAAGCTATAATTTTCATTGCATTCATGTCTTCTTTTTTTTTTTTTTTCCTTCATGAAACTAGACATCACTCTAATGGTTTAATACATTACAAAAGCAGGGAAGATCAGAAGATTTGCCATCTCAAATCATGGGGAAGGATAAATGCTTGGTAATATTAACGCATAACACAACAGTTAATTAACATCTTTAGCATGTTTGCTGCATTTCTTATTTACAGATTACACCGCACTTTCTGAAAGAGAATAAACAATGTCTAATAGAGGCAGTAAGAAGAACAATGTTCTCTGTTGTTTTGGAGACCTCACAGAGCACAGAAAATTGCTTCTGCTCTGGAAAATCTACCTGCTGCTTTAGACTTAAGTTAAATGAGTTCCTACAAATATAGAATGAAAATAAAGGGATCAGAGAGGTCTGTAACAATCTGTACTTTGAATAGCCTACACGTTTTATAATCGCAAGCAAATTCACCATGTCTGTGCAACTATTCCTTTTGTTAAATAGTGAAGTATGGCAGAGCCGGGTTATCTGTCCATCTCCCTGTTTTTCCCAAAAACAATAGCACTGTTACAAAACAGCACTCGAAATTTATTTTATTTTATTTATTTTCTAAGATTTTTTTTTTCTTACACGTGGAGAAATTAAGATAATTGTGTCTCCCTCTAGATGGAACTGATTTCAGGCTACTTTGCTTGAGTCTGCCTTGGAAAATGAAATTCCAAGGAACTTCTCAGGACGTGCACCCCTGGTTTTGCCTGTTTACAAATCTTGAAGTGAGGCTACTACGCAGTTACTTTGAAAACAATGGCTTGATGCAAGGTCCTTCCAACACTGCAGAGTCTTTTGGAGTCCATATGTAGCACTTCCAAAATAAGACCTTAGAAAATGAGACTCTTTCCACACAATCTTGTTATTATGTCACCACTTTTTTGTAAGAATCATAGCTAATGTTTACTTTAAAATGCTGGAGTGGCCCATAGAGAAAAAATAAACAAAAACCCCAGAGGGATTATTTTCACCTGTGATCTGTGCAGTGGTCAAATGAGCCTTATGTTCTTCTTGTGTCACTGTTTAAGAGACGAGAGAAGCCATGAGACTTTCTTTGCTGTCTGTCGGTCATTCACTTGTAGCTCTGAATATCTCTATTTCTGCTTATAAGCCTGACTTTCTTACATTTAGCACTTAAATTACTGTATCTGGTGTCTAACTCAGAGTGGTTCTACTAAATTAATTGTGGTTAATCCTATTGTAATCTGATGCCACAAAAGAGAATGCAGTATATATAGACATAGCTATGCACAGAATTATGGTTCAGCTACCTCTTTCAACTCTTTAAGTGTAAAAACACAACTGAAAATCCTGCTTCATTCTGCATTCTTTTTGCTGTTCTACCTGCTCCATTATTTGCATTGTGTAGTTGTCCCTGATGAAAGACTACAAAACGTATCTGTACAAAGTGAAGCAACAGATTTCTATTTATTATCTGTTTAAGTTAGATAAGATCCTTGTTATGTACATAATTTCTCTTTATCTGAAGACTCCTTGTGCCTCTCATTTTTTCTTTCATTTTAATGACTTTATTTTCAGATTTGATTTCATTTTCAGTATCCTTCTTAGTTACTGGATCTTTAGGAATCTTTACACCTTGGAAACCAGCTGATTAATTTTAAGACTCACAGAGACAGATTCTGAAATTATTTTCATTATGGTCACTATTCTTCAAGTTTTATGTTTTCAGCAATACTGATAACAGAAAAAATAGCAGTGCTACCAAAACAATGATACCTTTTAGAATCTAATGCATTGAAAGCTCCATTGAAGATCTGAAACTCTTCCCAGTAACTTGAAGAGAAGTAATTTTGCAGACTCAAACATGAAAATGATTAACTGCTTTTCTTTTTTTTCCTTTCTGGTACTGATTGTGTGCTAAATGTCTAATTATTTTTTCTTGCAAATATCTAATCCAAAATATTTGTTAAACAGGTTAAGGTAATAGGTGTGTTAAACTTTAGGCTGAGTAACAAACAACTGTCCAAAGGAACTGTATCCCTTGGATTGTTTTCTGTCAGTTAGTGCCAATTCACAGGAAAGGCTGCCTTCCAAAGCATGTGTCCTTTATGTGTGCCTCTCTGGGTTCATAACCATGCATGCAGATTTACAGACTGAGTAGATATGTTACTTCATGGCATAAAAAATGCCCTTTGGATGGAACATGTGCTTGTTTGACCACAGCAGATTGAATAATTGATCCAGAATTTTATTCAGTTTAAAATCGCTGTCTTGGTTGCAAGTATCTCTAATAAAATATGAATAGAAATATGCATAATAAAAAACCCAACCCCAATGTAGATGCAACTTCAATAAATGCTGAAAGGTTAAACCCTAAGCAACTTGTCTAACAAAACCAACAAAACTTCAATATTTCCTTGCAATTAGTACGTCCTGTTCTTTTGAGCAGTTTAAGTGTGTTAAATTAAAAAAAACAAACCAAACCAACCAACCAACCAAACAAACAACCAAACCAAACAAAAAAAAACATGCCAAAACCACCCAACTCAAAACATAAAGAAAGCAGCTATGGAAAATTCATATTCTCTTGATAAACATCCTTATATAAATTGCTGGCTTCTTTCTGGAGCAATAATGACTGCTGCAGAATTTTTCAGTTGGTCACTACTGCAGCTTCTCTTCTAGGATTTCTTGCAAAGTGCTCTGCATTCAATTAGTAGCGTTGTGAATGTCCTGCAGCACCCATTCAGCATCTAATTTACATCCCTTACCTATTCTTTTCAATCTACCTTTCTGATATAATGAATTACACTGAAATACCATCCATCTGAAATGTATGGTTGGCAGCACCTAGATGTGAGTTAAGCTGGTTTTAGAGTTAAGGTGGCTTTTCATTTCCTAAAAAAATCTTTCATTTACCTTATTTCAGCAACCAACTGTTGGTAGCCCGTGTTTGTACACTGACACCTCCTTGGCGTTTGCATAATGGGGCCTCATTGGGATCCTTTAAACAGTTACCAGCAATTGTACCCAGAGCTTCATAGCATAAAATGGTTTACTATCCAAACTACAGCCTTCCCCTAATGTGATTGCCAAATTATCCCTTAACCAAGAAAACAACATGAAAGAGAGACCTATGGGATAATCACACAACTAATAGGTTCTCCAACTATATTGTAATGATTGCTTGTGAATGAATGACTTTTTTTTGTAAACTGGCTGGTGTAAATTTTCAGACCAAGCAGCTTGTTATATTAGACTATTGTCATTGCTGCAATGTGACTTCCTTATCTCTGCATTGGAGAGAAAAGGATTTGAAGGCTGGACTATTTGGTGGATGAGGCTTGAAGCCCCAAAAGACAGCTGCATCTCAGGCTGCATCAAAAGCAGAGTGGGCGTCAGGTTGAGGGAGATGTTTCTGCCTCTCTGCTCTGCTCTGGTGAGACTCCACTTTGAGTACTGCTCTGAGGTCCTCAGCACAAGAAAGATATTTTGGAATGGGTCCAGAGGAGGCCACAGAGATGGTCAGAGGACTGGAGCACCTCTGCTGTGGAGACAGGCTGAGAGAGTTGGGGTGGTCCAGCCTGTTGAGCGAAGACTCTGGATAGACCTTATAGCCCCTTCAGCTACTTAAAGAGGGATTATAAATAATGGGTCAGAGAGTCTTTTTACATGGCCAGATATGATAGGACAAGGGCAAACAGTTTTAAAC
>VWZF01003278.1:0-138839 GCA_013396755.1 Sclerurus mexicanus
GGAAGGGAAGGGAAGGGTTGGGTTCCCTCTGCTGCGGAGATAGAAAATGTACACACTGATAGAATGTCATGTACCCTAACATATTAAGTGAGTACCCTGGACATATAATATTTTTCATCTCAATCTTCAGTTGACTGACTTAATTATTTTACCTTTGAATCATGCTTAGTGATGCTGAATGTTTAAGGATGAAGGCAATTTCTCATAATGTATATAAATATTTTGAAAAATGTATGTATTCGTATCATGTGTTATCATTATGATTATTTATTTGCATTATCATAATAATCAGTAGTTTAGTTCAGGACCATCTGCTTAAAAAGATATTCCCATTAAAAAAAAATAAAATAGAAAGGTGGAAAGCACTGGCATCTTAAGCATTGTCAGTGGTTTTGGTACTCATGATGAAAAGGGGAGCTCTAAGAGAGTTACAAAAAAATAGTGTTGTGTATCTGGAGGTGTTTTACTTTTGATTCTTCATTTTTACTTTTACTGTCCTGACACATTGTAAAAATAGTCTACTCCTTTCCAGAAGTATTACTTCTCATTGAGGAGAGACTGATCATGGCTTACAAAATTACCTTCAAACTCAAATGTATATTTTCCTCATTATGTATATTTTCTAATATGTATATACTAAAGGAATTTATTAAAAATCTATGCACAGACTTGTTTTAACTCCCTTTCTTTCAGCTTCATATTTTGGAAAGATCTTGAAAGTATTCACAGAAAAGATAAGACTGTGAAAAGAAAAAAAGGTGACTGGGCTATGTTTTCTGACTCTTATTTGATATTGAATCAAATATTGATATGTTACAGGGAAAATGGTTTTTATTGTTTCCTGAAGTTTCATTTCTTTAAAATATATAATTAAGGGCATTACTCTGTCACCAGGTGAATATTATAAAAGTTTCAGAACTAGACTCTCAGCAGTTTTTATGTTTCTAGAAGTTGATTGGTCACAATGTAAAAACTTGGTCTTCTACAATCTGGGTCAATTCACACTAAGATGAAGATACTTGCACTGCTGTCATTTATTAGTTGAGGATGAAATGCCATAAAATGTAGCTTTTCCTAGAGGAAAACAGGTGTAAATCAGTTAAAATGTTTGTCTGGAAACTGGCAGTTTATCACCTAGGTGATGATCCCTTTATATTTTTACTTTGTAGTGTGAAATATAGAACAATTTCAGATGACAGGATGACAAAATACCATTTTTTCCCCTGCTGCAATCTTTAACCTCTCAGAGATTATGATTCGGATATATTTTACATTTGAGATGAACATTGAGAAGTCCCAAATCTCAGCAGCAAGGCATTAAATAGCTGTGTGCATTTGGCAGCGGCAGTTTGCCACTAAGCCACATACTGTGGAGGATCCTCCCTGTGCAAAGGAAAAAGCAGCAAAACAGTTTGGAGATGTGGAACAGCTTGCACCCTGCAAAGGGGCACTTATCACACAAACAGTGTGATTTTCCAGCCCAATCTGTTAATTGTGCTCATGCAACTTTCCAGGAGGCTTCTCCGTCGTGCTGCTTAGATGTACAAAAGTGCTGCTGATCTCAACAACAGTGTCTGCGCTATCCCCATGCTCTCCAAGGGAAGATTGCATCAGATGCACAAACTGGGAAAAATAGATACAGTTCTGCTGACTTCAGGGTGCTTTGCAGCTGAGGATCTGAGCTAATCTGTAAAATGCATCCATCGCTTTGTAAACTTTTTTTTTTTTTTGCTGACTTTCTCTTTTTATGCTAAGAGGTTCTTCCCTGGAATGTGCTGTGTTTGGTCTTTTCTCTTTTTTTTTTTGTTTTCTTTTTTTGCTTGTTTGTTTTCTTTTTTCTTTTTTTTAATTCTGCTGTTCAATTCCAGCAAGATTTTCAAAACCAGTAATAACTACACTATATTGTCTATTTTTTGAACAGAAAACCAGTTAATGATTTGCAGTCATTCTCAACAGCATGGCATATCTTTGACAAGCACTGAGCAGATTGAGACAGAGTATGAATCCAAATTCTATCCTGTCATTAGGTGTGGACTTCAATAAATCTGTTCTGCTTCAAGCCTCCGAATGATACTTCCTGCTAAAATGCAAGGGCTGGCTCTAGACCAGGTGCATTCCATTAGCTGTCAGTATATTCTAAATTATTTTTTTCTGCAAATAAAAAAATATATCTGACCAAAAATATATCTCATTTATTTTGGCCAACAGATGTACTGGGTCTATACATTGGCTTGGATGACAGTGACAGAGCATTAGCATTGAGGCCTTCATCTTGCTTTTTGCCCTTACAGTTTCCTTAATTAAAATTAATGGTACCTGTGAGAAAGATAAAGAATATAAGAATAATTTTGAAAGGAAGAAACATGCATTAATTCATTTCTTCACGAAGGCCATTATCTGGCAAAGTAGCATCTGTCTCTTCTTGAGTCAATATTTATTCAATTTTATGTTCTGATTAATTTAGCAGTATTTAGAGCTCAGTGATTTTTAAATTGGTGTTGTAAGACTAAAAAGTTTGTATGTGTAAAACAGAACCATAAGGCTCAGACCAGATTTTGCTTTCAGAAGTTAGTAAAATTGGTACAAGAATTGTATGAAACAGTTTCTCAGAAGTTAACAGATTTATCTATAACTCATTTAGGTGATGGGAGGACAAGTCAGCATTGTGTTGTTAGTTGTGATCAGGGTAACAAGACTCAGATCAACAGAGTTCATTAGTAATGCTATTTAAGATCTTATATATTTCAGTGCTTGCATTTTCTTCAACCTCAATTTAGCTACAAGGTGGGATTTATCCCACTCACACATAGCTAAAAATTAGTGTCTAGACTAAACAGTCATCAAAAATCTGCATGCAATAAAGGGAAAAATACCTTCAGAAATCCGGGGGATTTGTGTCCCAAAGTCACCTATTTGCATCCACTGGCTTGTGAGGGAGCCAGACAAAGTAGCTAACGTGCAAAACTTTAAACTGGCAGAAGCAGGGTGATGTGAATCCAGCTTGTGAGTTCTTTTAATGGTAGTCTTTATACAGCCAAAATAGAAAATTATCAAAAAATCAACAACAAAACCTTCCAGAGAGCTTGTCAATTTGCCTGGAGAAGTGGGACCATAGAAAAAATTATCAGAGGACTGAACACAAATACTGAGGACAATTACATGAAAGTGGCAGATCCAATTACTTTGTGCTTTT
Organism: Sclerurus mexicanus; assembly: GCA_013396755.1. Taxonomy (NCBI): domain Eukaryota; kingdom Metazoa; phylum Chordata; class Aves; order Passeriformes; family Furnariidae; genus Sclerurus; species Sclerurus mexicanus. The sequence continues at coordinate 3,194 of VWZF01003278.1, forward strand.
TGCCCCACAAACTGTCACTCTGAGGCACATGTGAATTTAAAATAAAAGTAAGCAGTAAGGGCAAATTCAGGAATTTCCTGAAAATAATTTAGTGGTTTCGGCTTATAGACCAAGGACTACATGAGGACAGACTATGTTAAAGAATGTATCAGCTGTCTAAATCTTGTACTCAATGATCCTTGTGGGTTCCTTCCAACTCAGGATACTCTGTGATTCTGTAAATCCAATATATTCATAGATTAGACTGGAAACAGAATGGACAGCAAGTCTCTGCTGTGTGTGCATAGATAAATGAGAGCAATGTTGTCCTTATATGTTCCTGGGACAATGTGGCATAATCCAAACTGATAAGAAGAGTAAAAATATATAAAGGAACAGAAAAAAATATTTGTTTTCTTTTTTTTTTTCCATAAAGCAAGACAAGATCTCTGTGATCTCTCTTAAAGCTCGTCAGTTTTAGTTTAGCAAAACTATAAGGGAGAATGCTAATCCCATTCTCACAGTGCAAGTGTAATGCAAACTGTGTTTGATATTTTCTTCACTAACACACACACAGCTCAAGACATTCCACACCAAAGGAGGGATTGAACAGTTGGCATTAAAAATGATGCTAGCAAAATATGAGCTACATTTTTCTAAGGATAAGCTGAGTAAGAAGAAGAAGGAAAATGCATTATGGCTGAAAATACTCTTCAGCTTCATAGCATCATGATGAAAGCATAAACTAGGCAATGTTCACTGCAAGTTAGGGGGGTTTATCTCACTGGCAGGTAAAATACTGTATGTGGAATCCTATTCATAAGTTGATGATGTGCCATTATAATAAATACATTTTGCTTCAGGAACCCAAATATGAAGAATATCACTGAAATAATGTAGTTAAGGATGGGTTGAGTGAGATAAACACTTTGTTCAGTAAGCTGGTCTTGCAGTAACTACTTTTGTATGTCTTTTTATTACATGTAATTATTTTGTGAACAAAGTCCATTCCTCGTGAATGGGGCTCTCTCACTAATTATTACTCTGAGACTTGCATAATAAGATGATGACACAAGTATAGTAACAATATGATGCATATTTTTACATGAAAATGTTCCACATAGGGAGGGGAATTAGCTCAAATGGTAGAGCGCTCGCTTAGCATGCGAGAGGTAGCAGGATCGATGCCTGCATTCTCCACAATTTTTTGGGGAATGAGAGGCTGGAGATCAGCACCATGGAAAGGGACCTCAGGGTCCTAGTCAATAACAAATCGAATGAGTCAGCAGTGTGCACTGCTAGCCAGGAGGAGTAATCATATCCTGTGCATCAGGAAAAGCATCTCTGTCCAGTTGAGGGAGGGAATGGTCCTTCTCTGATCTAATCTGGTCTGCACCGGTGCAGCCTTGCCTCGAGTCCTGTGTGTGGTTTTGGGCCAGAACATAAGGATATAAAGCTATTGGAGAGCATCCTAAGGAGAACAAACAGTATGGTGAAGGGCTTTGAGGGGAAGCCATATGAGAAACAGCTGAGGGCACTTGGTGTGTTCATCCTGGAGAAGAGGAGAATGAAGGGACACCACAATGTAGTTACAACTTCCTTGTGAGGGGAAGAGGAAGGGCAGGCACTGATCTCTTCTCTGTGATGACCAGTGACAGGACCCAAAGAAAAGGCCTGAAGTTGTGTCGTGGAAGGTTTAGCCTGGATATTAGGAACACATCCTTCACCCAGAGTGTGGCTGGGCACTGGAACAGGCTCCCCAGGAAAGTGGTCACAACACCAAGTCTGACAGAGGAATATTTGGGCAATGATCTCAGGCACATGGTGTGACTCTTGGGATGGTCCTGTGCAGGGCTGCGAGTTGGACTCCATGATCCTTGTGAGTGTCTTCCAGCTCAGAACATTCTATGATTCACATAAAAATGATATGATATGGGTAGCATTGCAGATGGTATAAGCATCATTTTATCTCTGGCCCAGGATCTCTCTCATTCATTTCTATTACCAGGTCTTTCTTATAACTTTCAAAAAGCCTAAATATATGTCATCATCATGGCTAGGCTTCACGAACGAAGATTTGCAAGGGCTCTACCCATGCTTGCTACAAGCACGCTGGTGGCTAAAAAGGCCAATGCGAGATAGGCAGGTCCGGTTGCAAAATGCACGGCGGAAAGTCTCCATCGGCACTACTGGTGAGGTACAGTTCTTCCTGCATTGCCTTTTTTCCTCAAGACTGATTCTGAACACCTGCATGCAGGGTTGGGGCTGCAGCTTCCAGTGCACCTTATCACCTGCCGTTTCGTCCCTCACCTGTCACTAGAGGGCTTTGCAAGTGTGGGATGATCCCTAGAGCCTGTGCAATGGATTTTTTAGGTGAGGCACAGCGTGCGCAGAACTAGCCCCACCCTTTACTTCTAAGGTTCATCTGCCAGGGCCAAGCGAGCTTGGTTGGTGACAGCAAAGTCCTCAGGATGTAGGTTTGGTTTGAGTATCCTTCTCTAAGATGGATGGCCTTACAGGGCTAAGCGAGCTCCATCTGCCTGGATTTGTAGTTAGAGCTGTCCTTCTCCTAGGATGGTTGCCGGGGTGCTAGCGAGCCCATCCTGCCCATGGACACACTTTGTCTCACCCTTCAGACTAACACGGGAGACCCTGCTGGAGGCATGTACCACCGCCAGCACAGCTCACAACCTCATAAGGGCACTCGAGCTTCTCCCCCATGACAAGGGGGTGTCCATGGAGAAGAAATATATGTAAGGTCTAATAAAAAAACCCACAGGCATTACTATAAGCACTTTGTTACTCTATCACAAAACTGTTACTTGTTCTATGAATAGTTTCATGTAAAGTCTTATGCAGAGAACTCAATTTCATTTGACCAAACACCAACATTGTTAAATGCCTCTGAGGCCTACAAGCTATGTGCATTTCAAGACTGAAGTAAGATTTTCAGGAAACCCCATGGTAGGTGATTATGTTAATATCATTGTTTTGCTGGTGAGTTTTTCATAAGGGAATTTAGTAGAAATTTGAGGGCACATAGCTCTGAAGAGCACATAAATATTTATCTGGAATGTAATGTGAAGAAAATTTTTAATTTTTTTTTAGTGGTTTTGTATTTAGGTTTAGGTCACTTGTCTGGCTTCCAAAAGTTTGTTTATAGTTCAAGAAAGGAAAGTATTCTTCTACTCAGACTTACAGTGGGAAAAAAAAATGGGATCCAAGGTTACACTGTATTTTTCATTAATGTGTACAGAATTTTTCAAGACAACAAGCAAGCCAGAATCATAAATGAATATTAACATAGTAGGCAATCGGGTAATCCTGACCCTACATACTTCTATCAGCTATTACAGGCATCTTATAAATCCACTTGCCAGGATGCCAGCTCAAACGTGAGTGGCACAGTAAAGATGCTTGTAAGTAGTGCCTGAAATCAGTGATGAAGCACAGTATTTGTCCTGGCAGTGCCACGAGATGCCATTCCAAGTGAGAACTGTGCTAAAGCCCAGTATGAGGACAACAACCAGGTCTCTGTCAGAGAGTGAAATGGTGAGAGGTGTTGGTTAATGATAAAGATATAGAGCATTTTCCAGGTGACTTATTTTGCAGGCATTCAGAGAAAGGAAAAAAACCCACAACAACAAATGAAGTTGCAGAGAGTAAGGCTGCACATCTCACATGGTATGACATGAATGAATAGCTTATATGGCTCAGATTGTATGAAACTGAACGATAAGTACCTGCCTCACTACTGAAAAGATATCAGTATGCTAAAATCTTTTGCTCTTTTCTCAATAACTAAATATACATATATGGTTGGTTTGTTTGGCTAACCTTTGCCCTCTATCCCACAGTCTGATAAAAGCAGGACTTTTGATGACTACTTCATCTGAAAAATCCAGGTAATCAAGTGACATGCTATTTATGGATTTAAATTTCTTATCTTTAGGCTCCAAATTTCAAACTTCTTGCCACTGTTCCAGATGTTTCCTGTTGCTTTGAATACCAGAATGAAAAGTTTGTTTTATAAGGACATCCTTTAAAGAGAGTTTGGCCAAAATGCCATTGTGACATTCTGCAACAGTGAGAAGTGATTGGTCTCTGGCTCTGTTTCCTAGCCTAGACAGGTATCCATTCTTTATTTTCCCCAAATAGGACATTTCTTTGTAGTACAAGCTTTTAAAGTCCTCTTTATCTTCATTAAACTGTCACACCAGCTGACAAAGTTTTGTCACTGAACTCCAGCAGTACTAGTATTAGATGAGTCCTACAAAGTTCTCTGGTGTGAACAACATTTGTAGAGCACCCGAAACATAGTAGGTGATGCCTCAGCTGGCTACTCAAGTGTGTCAGCTTATAGCCAGCTACTTATAGCTGTCACACTCTTAAATTGATGGGGAAATCAGATGCGAGTATGATGAGGACTGGGTTTCCACACTGGTTATTTCCCTGCATTCCTAGAGTTAACATAGAGGATGGGTGCTGAAATGCACATTATGTCCAGCTTGTGTGGCATTGCTCTCATTTAAGTCTTCTTGGGCTTAGGTAGTAACATGCAGGATCAAGTCATTACAACTCAGTCTGTGGCTGTTTCTGCATATTCAAATTCAGGATTTGACTATGGAAGGGAAACTGAAGTAAAAAGATAAAGAACAGCAGAATGGCATTATGGATAAAAGACATTTTCTCTACAGATGTGTGTATGCACCAGTATCTACCATGGCATATATCAAACCAGCTGACCAGGATCATTTCACAATGAAAGATTGCCCAGAAGTCTCTGAATCTTCTAGTAACCTACGCAGTATGGAACACTCAGTGAGTGGGAGTCAAATGTTCCCTGATCCTACAGATCTTCCTAATGAGCTCCAATTTATAAGTGAGGTGATACCATAATTACTTTTTTCCAACATGTACTTTAAAATGTTAATATTGCTTATATGGAAGACTATTCCATTCATTGCTTAAAAGATGTCAGCTTGTCCTTCAAATGCTGCAGAGTAAGTCTGAAAGGTATTCTTTCAGGAATACTAAGATCTCTTTGTAAAAGCTGATTAGATTTGACTGGTAGAATTGCTACAGACTATGGAAAAAACAGTGGGGTAAAAAAATCACTTTTCAGTGGCATTTTAGTCTATCTGCTGAGGTCTTTTGCCAATATTTAAAGGTATGGTGACATTCAAATACGACAAACTGTACTGATTGTACCGTGAGTTATATTACAACTCCAACGCTTTTGTTGCTATCATTTTTCAACATGAAACAGATTCCCTGCAAAACAAATAATGAAATTTGAATAGCTGAGATTTAATCATCCTTTCAGTCTTTCATATTTAAACAATCCTTCCATATGTGCTATAAATTGAGCCCTTTTTCTTTGTTTATAAAATATACATTTGATCCAAAAAGAGATACTAAAATAAATCAAAATAAATTTTCTCTACAGTGATCTTTAATCTGAACATCTGATATGGAATGAATGGAAAGAATGGAAAATTCTGGAAAATTACTCAGTAGAATACCCATTATTTAAGATTTATTTTAGCTCATCACACTTAAGTTAGTGACGTATTTTTCAAGATAGATGGTAAAATTTGCTATCATTATTGTAGTAAATGTTGTATCTTTTTTACTGAGAAGAAGCATTTTAACTTCATCTTTCTACTTTTTTCACAACACAAGGAGATATTTCCATACTTGAGTGTTTACAAATTAACAGCGGGTAGTTCATAGTCAAGAAAATGAGAGAGTGAGCAACTAGGCGAAACGGAAGGGTTGGGAGAAGGTTTAAGTGCCATATAGAGTGAGCAAAAGGAAAAAACATTAGTTTATTATACTGATAATGGTAGTAGAAATATTCAGACCGACATATATACAAAAATATTTCCAATCCTGGATACAAACATGCATGTTTACTGCAGTGTATTCAGGGTATTACATGTGCTGTGATAAATAGAACTGGAATGATTATCACATACTGTTGGTAAAGGTTCTCCTCCATGAATTTGCCTCTGCAAAAACATTTTGCCTTTGCAAAAACACGCATGGCTACATGGTCTGAAGTTCAAGACCCCCTGATGCCACCTAAAACTCCTTATCTTACTCTCATTATCTTGTGACTAAGTCTGCCAACCATTTTCTCCAAGTCATCCCATCTGCCCGAAATCTACCACTGATCACCAGTTTAACTTTCTCAATTTAGGGGAAAAATAGAATTATTTTTCATTGCCTTCTGCCCAAGCCTCTGGCAGTCACATAAACAGTCCCATCTGTTCTTTTTTCAGCTTAATCCCACCCAGATTTCTGATCTCAGGATTTGCAATTTAAAGGGAGGATATGTGATATGCATAATCAATGCATTTACTCTGTTCAAAATACTTGCACAGTAGCTCATACACAAACACTGATGTACATGTTTAGAGTGTACCTGTTTAAAACATGTATATGTTTTAGAGTGAAAGAACTTCACTCCAAACACACTTTTCTTAAATGAAAAAATCACTTAAACACTGAATAAGTTCAGCCAATCATACCTTTGGCTTAGCTGAGTATTGCCATTGTGATGAATTCGGTAAGAGCAGGGATGTCAGAACTGTTAAATCACCAGGCCTGACTGCACATGCTGTAGGTTTTCAGAGCTGGGCTGGAGGCAGCAAAATAAAATATCTGTACATATGTTTTAAAATTGTCATCTTGCATCGTGTCCCATGGTTCTAATATTAAGAAGCAAAGACAGTTGCTCCATCATTGGGGAAGTGGAGCTTTCATCAGATGGTATATTTTGTTACTTTTCAAAAATGAGAAATCAGAGGAAGAACAAATAAATAAAACAATCAAACCCAGCTGACCCCAAAATTTTGTAGGCTCTTCCTGGGACTAAAGCAGAGTTTAGTACCTGCAGAAAACAGAGTCTGGTAGTGTTCCAAACTAGATCCACTAACAAGAATCCTGAAAGTCTTAATTTATTGACTTTTTCAAATAATAGAGAGAAAAAACAGTAAACAGTATGGTATATAAAATACACATCACCTGAATCTTTGGGTCAAAATCTAAGTGTGGTTCTTATATCATTATCAGCCTCTACAGCATCATGAGGATACCAGGCTCACAATAACTCAGAATAACTCTGAAACCTCATAAAGCTTTCAGTTTAGGTATAATTTAAGATTAGGTCTTTAGGCTATTCCTTGGGCTCACCAGTCACCAATACTTCACAATGCAGCTCTACGGGAAGAGACAATTTCTGTTCACACCTACTGGGTGTGAACCTACACTACACAAAGAGTTAGTCTGTCAGTATTTCTCCTTACAAACTAGTTGCTACTGATTTCTGTGGGAGCCTGCATGAAAATGCCAAGCTATAACACATTTCTTAAAATATCTTAAATATTTTTAATAAATACCCTAAAAATTAAGAAAAATATAATACAGAATGTAATTCCTTATATGGACACTTTACAAACGTTGCTTTTTGAAAAAAATGAAATGGTCTCACATAGTTATGACCTATAAGTTTGCTTCTGCATATGTGGAATAAAAAGTGTGTATAGACTCAGAGAATCATTGAATACTTTGAGTTGAAAGGGATCTTTGACATATGCATAATAAACACCCTCAGAAGTGGTATGCCTAAATTCAATCAGTGATAGGGCATACAGAGTAAATTGTAGATGTCCTGACAATCCTTAATGCTTTCCCAAAATTTTACTCATATGATTGGAAGGAAGTTAGGTTGCCCCAAGATATGCTTGGGAAGCAGAAAATTGAAATGCTACTTGTTGAATCAGATGACTTTTCCTATTATGTATATAGAATTTTCCTTTTCAGTACGTTCTGTATTTTTTTAGAAAAGACTTTTTGAGTTTGAAATACATTATCACTGGTGCATTTCTGTCCTTTGAAATTCTTCAAATTCTTATGAAAATGCTGAGGATCAACAAAGTTACCCATCACAGGCAAATCCTGGATCACAATATATGGATACATTACTAATACTTCCTCCTGGAGGTGTACAGGCTAGTCCTCTTGAGAGCAAAGACTGCTCTTGAGAGTGAGGTCTGTTTAGGGAATAATAGATGTCCAGATCTGAATAGCTGAATGCTTACAAGAGCATTTCCAAGGCAACATGAGCTCAGAAACAAGCCATTGCTATTTTGTATCGTGAACCATGTACTCCTATGAAATTATATTATTATCAAATATCATGGCTTTAGATCAGTGTTTCAGGAAAGAAGAACATTAAAGTTTAGAACAGTTTAGTTTTCCTTATAAATTGCGTACTGCGGTAGCCATGATGTATGGCCTTACTTAAGAAATCTGTGTTTGATTTCTTGATTTCCAGCCCTTATTTTGACTTACTGCCAAAAAAAGAAAACAAAGACCTATAAAAGCACAGCTTACACAGTTCTAATTTGTAAAACCTTTAAGGATTTACAAGGAAGGGTGATTTAGAGAAGTGAGAGAACACTTTCATTTTTTATTTAATAAGAGTGGCTTACATTTTACAACTCTACAAGTTTACAAGTACTATCTGCTTTAATTTTTCTTCATTGTGGAAGGTTGTCTGCATACACAAATTCTATATGGTCACAGAAACCCCCCTCTTAAAGAATTTTCTTTTTAAACAACAATACAAAATAAACACCTCCTTCATCAAAACACAGACCTTTACCAACAGACCTTTTCTTGCTGTTTGATAAACCATATGTATTTCCTGTAGGACTACATCTCACAATAATTCTTATTCCCGTGCAACCCAGATATGAAATAAATTTCAGCATATTAATATGAAGTTGTTTTCTATATTCAGTAGGCTTCTGAATGTCACTTCAGAAAAAGATCTTGATGGTGCACCTGTGGCCAGCTCACTAAAAGAACACACTTATTCAGCAGGGTTGTGCTGCACTACAATTACTCTGATGTTTGTTTTCACATTTCTACTTTATTGCCACAGTTGCAAAAAGCTTTCAGAAAAGTATAAATTACTCTGGCACTACCTATATTACATGAAAGGCTTTTGTGTGGGAGAATTATATTCCTTTTGAGTATTTAAGATAAACCAGGAAATACTGTAGTGTAAAATGTTTTTAAATTAAAACAAGATATCCTCAGACTAATGGACTTATCCCTCACTGGGAGAAGATGGTGGATCTGTACCAAACCCAAAAATAGTTAACCTGATTCAGACCAGCTGGAAATTATCTCAGGAAGATGAACTGGCACAGGTAAGGACTGGAAGAATTCTTTTCAAGGCACTTACAACAACACTAAGGGTTAGAGTGAAAAATAAAAAAACTTTGTAGTGACTTGCATTCACAAAGCTAAATGGAAGCATTTCTCCCTCTACCTCTCTCTAGGGCACAGGAGTACCACTTGACAGAAGTTTGTAAACAGTACCAGTGTACATAGACCATGAAATACCATGAAGCATCTATTGTTCTTTTTTTCTGCTTCCCTTCTCACTTTATTCTTGTCCAGAGGCAAAAATCATTGCATGATACAGTGAGAAAGCACAGAAATTTTATTAAAAAGTAAGACAAGAAAAAGAAAGCAGCTTGAAAAATAAAAGGGGAAAAATCGCAGACCAGTTGCTCTTACCAGCATCTGCACGTGTGTAGGGGCAATGGGAATGTGAGGACAACTGCCATGCTCCTGTCACACTGCCATAATCAAGCAGTTTTATCAAGTGAGGGTCAGTCTTGCAATGAACAAAATTGAAGAGGAGTGTGTAATATGTTTACAGGTCGCAGCAAGAACACTTTCATTTACCAGGAAATGAGAATAGAGCTGTGCTGTGTCTTTGACAAGAAATTGCCATTTCTTTGCAGGAGCTGGTCCTTTGCCAGCATTTCATCTAAGTGCATCTTTCTTTTGGGCTGCAGAAGGAATTGTCACTGGTCCAAAACAACATACTTAAAATGTTATATGCCAAGTGCCTCAAGTGGCCCAGTAAGCCAAAACATGCATTTAGAACACTGACTATTCACATAAGCAAGGGTCTTTTTGCTAATTGGGAGGCTCACTAATGGACTAGATAATAATAATGCCTGGATTTGTACTTGCATTTTCCAAAATTGCTACATTTCTTTTGTAGAAAACAAATAGCCTAAATATCAGTTGGTTTTGTTTCTTGGTTTTTGGGTTTGGTATTTTTTTTTTTAATATATCTGTAAGCAGCTCTGGCGGCAGGTACATGAGCTAAAGGTTTAGACTAGCATGAAGGCAAATATGAAGATCCTATTTGGACTGCGGAATATTACAGTCTGGCACACTGAGACATTCATTCTGGGCTCAGGGCTGGAATGGGCATGGACATGGTTTGGAATCAGTGCCAAATCCTGGTGAGGTAAGGCAAAACACCTACACCAGGCTGAAATGGTGTTGCTAACACACAAAGCTTGGATAGAAAAATAACTGAATTTACTCTTTCTTTTTGTCTCATTTAAGGGTCAGACCAAGCAGTTTTGTGGACTCAGTATCTTTCAGGTTAGGTATCCTTCAGCAGGATTTAAACTAGTGAATTTCAGCACCTAATCCCTGCCCTGTTCAGCAAAGGAGAACTCACTTTTTCTGAATTAGCTGGCAAGAGACTTTGGCAACACACCTCTGATGATCTTAGAATGAGGTGGGGATCAGCAAATATTTTCAACCTCAGGTTCAGTTTTTATAATTGCTGTCATGCTGGTCTACATTCAATTCTCTGCTGAAGTGCTGAAAAGTTCTATAAACTCCTATTGAGGGGAAACTCAGCTCAGCGGCTTCACAGCCAAAAACATCTCAGTTTCAGTATTGATCCAAGTAATCACATGTACATAGAGAATGTTTATAATAAAAACATGGAACCTAGTTTTAATCTACATCCAACTCTCCTTCAGAGAAATCAGGGAGCATGGAACTCAAAGAGATAAGACTTAGTTCAAACAGAACCTTCTGACTACCAGGACAGGGAATACTTAAGATTTGGCCCTTTATTTTCCCAGAAAACAGACATCAAAATACATGTGAGAAGTTAACTTATGATTATGAAGTTTTTTAATACTCTAAGACAGTGTCAGCAGTCTCAAAGTATATCCTCTGACAATAAATTGGACAGCACACTTGTAGCTGCAGGTTAATGACATTTTTTTTTGCTTAAGTACTGTAAGTTCAATGGGAGGACAACTCAGATCCTTTTCTTTTGCCAGTGCTCTCAGATGAGCTCTAGTCATGTTTAATATTGTTCTCTTAAACAGCTAACAGCTTATAGGAGCTGGTACTCACCTGATCTGAAAAGAGATTACATTGCTGTGAATATTGAGTGTAACACTGGGACTCCTTTTTCCCTTGGTTGTATGTTTTGGTTCCTGTTCATTTTCATTACAGCAGTCAAGTTGAGGAAAATGTTTGTATTCCATAAAACCCCCATAGTAATTAAAAAATATATACATCATTTTTTAGGAGTATCGTGCTTCTCTAAATTAACAGATCCTAAAAAAAATAGTGGTGAAAACAGAGTTAAACAGCAAGGGTAACATTCAGAAACTGCATTTCCAGAGATCTGTTTTCTGGTGTGTACTGATGCTATTTCTGTGTGTTGAATGTCAAAAATTTACTCACTGTAAACCCAGAATCTCAATATTCCATGAGGCTAAAAAACCCACAGAAACAACAGTGATGGCAACAACAGCACAAGCAGAGTGTTTATCACTTTGCTTATTCTTTTTCATATCATAGCATTTCAAATGAATAGACATTCCAGAGATTTAGGTGTGGCTGTGAAAAGCCAGTCCTGTGACTTTTGGAGGGAAGAAAAAAACTTCTCAGGTAAGAGGAGCTAGAAATATCAAGAATAGTGCAGATGTCCTCTTGGCTAAGTTGTGCACATTTTAAAGATTGCTGTTTGCTTTATTACTCATTTATTTTTTATTACTCTTATAACTTTATTTTGAAACAGTCACTCAGCCTTCAATTTCTTAAGTAGACCAAAAAGGCAAAAGATGAAATCTGTGGAAATCTTTAAAAAAATATTCTCAGTCTGTTTTAGCTACAGTCCATCAACTCCAACTCTGATTGATTAGACAATTTTATCTATTTTTAAACATGAAATACATGAAATACATAACTAGTTCTTTATTATATTTAGAAATCTGGCATTTGAGTTAAATCCCCTCCAGAAAACATATTCTGGCTACAACTGAAGGAAAAAAAAAATGTAATAAAACTCATTATTGGGAAAGAACACGGGTATCAAAAAAGAGATGTGAAACATCTCTCCTTCTGAGAATTACTCTTTATCCATCTTATAGTGGGTTCAGAAACATGGAAATCAGATCCACTGTGTAATGCTCAGCACTGGAAATTGGCATCTTTCACATCCATGGCACTGAGGCATATGGTTCTTTATTCATCTGCAGTGAATTTTCACTGTCTTTGAATCCAGTGGTCCTGTCCCCCATTGTTCCTTTTCTGAGTATTAAGAAACTTGCTGGCTTGAAGATATTACTCCCACCAGGCACCATAATCCCCTATGTCTCTCACATAAAACAAAGACAGAAGCCAGAATGGGTAATTTCTGCATTCTTAATGTGTTTAGATAGTCCTTGCCTGTTTTGTCTTCTTTGTTCCTTATTTCACCCAGTCTCATAATCTGATGAGCCAGTCATTTGTGTCATGGCTCAGCACTATAGACATAAACTTTTAATGGCACTGTCAGACACTTACTGATAATCTAAGCACCATATATGCTATCCTGTGGCCTTCTCCAGCTGTAGCAGTCACAGGGAATTACAAGGCAGTGAAGCATAGCACACTTTTCCAATACTGGTTGTCTTTGGCTCAAGCTAAGCTTTTCCAAATCACCTGGTATTATATCCCTTCAAATAGTTTCTGAAATTTCTTTTTAACTTCTAACAGTTTTCTGAGGTGATGAGATACAGCTCCTTCCTTTAACCCTTGCTTTCCCACAGTTTCTGTTTTTTCTCTTATATCCTCACAACCTATCCCAGTTCTTTGGAACTCAATAAGCCTTTTATGTCATAGCGAATCTCATTTGTTCTCTTTCCTACACCATGATGTCATAACTGTTAGACAGATAATTCCAAAACACCTTTTGCTTTCCTAAAGACTTTACAGACTAGTGCTCTGAAACAGAAAGCAGAAATGCAGGATGTCTCATTATAATTTGCAACTTCAGTGGTATTTTGAGTATAGAATAAACACATAGTACTTATCACAAAAGTGAAGTAAAAGTTTCAAATCTTACACATGAGTAAATTTCTAGAAAACTATGTGCCAGACTTCATGCTTCAAGGCAACACATTTCTTACAGAAAGAGTGAAAAAAGAAAGAAAAAAAAAAAGGATAGAAAAATATTCCCACCAATGTTTGGCTAAATAAAACTCAGAGAAAACCAATGTCTCTGGCGTGCTTTGGAGACAAAAGCTCTCCAGATTACCTTACTTAAACTAAATGTTTGGGTTCCTTATGTGAGCCCTTAAGAAACCATTCCCAACCTAATATTTGGGACTGAAACCAGGATTTATCCTCTCAAGGAGGCAGTCTCACTATTTCCTAAAAGAAGACTTAGATGATTAGTTTAAGTAGATTATTTGAATTTATTCTTTTCTGTGGTGAAAATTAAGTGAGATGAATTACTGCCTGTAACTGCTGTGAAGAATTCCTAAGAGTGCATTAAGACTTGTGCCTTCCTAATCTGCTAAAAAGGAGTCTTTTACATGTTCCTCACTGTATTCATTAGCACCACAGCCACAATTTTAGAATCCAAATCACTGGCCATTGCTTGTAAGACAACCACTGGGTATTTAAAAGGTACCGTTGCCTCTGTAGCTTTGCAAAGAAGGATAAGCCAGCAATTTTGGCCCTCACTGTTAGAGCTAAGAGCAGAGGAATGCTTCAAGAAAGTCAGTCTATAGACCACATGCCTTAGCAGGGGGTGGTTCTCCTTGAATTTTAAACTGTTTATTTGACATTTCCCTTTTCTTAGCCCTATGACAATTTTACTGACATCCTTTCTGTAAAGCGCTAAAAAATGAGCCATTCTCTTCCTGAGTTGTTTGTTGTCAGTATGTTCATTGCCCACCTATTGAGTACGGGTTGGGGAAGTCTAGACTGTGCCAACCCTCAGGCAGCTGCAGTGAGATCAGTGAGGGGAGGCAATTCTGGTCTAGCTGGATCACTGACCTCTTTCTTGCCAGCATTTTCACCTACAGCTGGCATGCACCTATGTAATAGCTAAAGCAGCACAATAATGTTGTGCATCTTGCCTAAAGATCTATGTGTTTCAGAGATGACTGAGACACTGTGGATATTTGTAAACCTACCTGGCAAGTAAACTCTATTTAAAAAAATAAGAACAACAACAAGAACGCTAGTAGACCAGAGAAAATATAGTTTAGGAGTCTCAGGGGTTTGGCAAGTTTCTTGCTGAGAAAAAAGAATGCAATGTCTCACAAAACCCTTTTGCCAAGTGTTGCTTGACACACCATGCTATTTTCCTGTGAATTATATGTTGTCATTTAAGCGTAAGAGCATAAACCTACTGACTTAGTACAAAGCTTTTAAAAAATTTTTGCATATGAAAATCTTTCCTCTTTCTTCATAAATGGTCTCAAATTAATCAAAAATAATCTTGGTGTATACACCATGAATAGGAAAAAAAGAAAAAAGCAGAAAGGCAGAACAAAAAAGAGAACATGGCTGTATTTTACTCACCTCTTCTAGAGTCCTCTGTGCTTTTAGCTAGTGGCAGATAAAATATGGCAAGATAATTCTCCAAGGAAAAAGCAAACCCAATAGAAAAAAGTTTAATGTGAAATTTAAAATTTTGCTAGAAGCTATGTTTGATAATAAATCAATATATTTTCTTCATAGTTTGTACATCAAACGACTGTAAAAAGTAAGGGCTAAGTTACATCTGAATAAAATTAAGCAGAGATTTGCACAAGTGATGCAGCAATATATTGAAACATCAATAATTAGGTTAAATTAATTAAATATACATACAAGTGATCTCTACATGTTTTAGATTCTACAAAATTCTAAAAAATTACATTTACTTATTATATTTAATAATATATATAATCATTTTACTGAGCAAATATGATTATAGAAATATTTAATTCTATTCCCCAATGTTAACTTTAAATATTCAGTATCCTGTTAATATGAAATTAATACCTCACAACCACATTATAAAACCAACTACAGAAAATCAGAAATCTAAATTGTTTATAGTAACAAGAAAAGAAAAAATAAATAAGAATAGTTGATAACCTGTTTGTTACTTTCCAAACTCTTTCAGAAATGATATATAGAGTTAGTCAAAATGTTTTGTTTTCACTAAACAAGTTCATCACAGCTTCACAAGCAAATAAAATCACCTCAAACTATTTCAGCTAAATGTATATAATGAGCTTTAGTATTTTCACCAAAAAACCCACTTCAGAACTGCTTAAAGCTTTCAGATGAACAGCATTTCAGAAATGACAATGTTTAGATTATTTATTCATTATTTTCCATTTGCTAAATCATTCTGGGAAAATAAAAATCTGTTCTTTTTATACCTACTTGGACCAAGTCTAATTCAGCATATTCTGAAGTATGTACGATTTTTTGACAAATAAGCATTCTGTATACATAGGGAAAGACAAAACAAAATCCTAGCAGTACAATAAGTCATAAGGACAGCTCCTCTGAAGTCTGCTATCCAGTTGAGCAGTTAAGTACACAAAAAAGTGCTTACAGAGTCAATCCTTAAGGATATGCTGAAGCAAAATAGTATTTCACTGTTTTCTGAAACCTCAAACAAGCAACTAGCTATTTAAAATTGCCATGACTGAGAGATCCTGCTATGTAGAAGTGTTGTGAGTGGTTGTGAATGAACAATGAATTTAAGATTTCTGGAATTAGCAAAGTAATCTTAGCAATGTAGATTGACAGAAAGAAATAGAGTTTAGAGAGAGAGTGCACAGACAGACTCCTCAAAGGTGATATTTAGAAAACTATGGGAGAATAATACAATTGTTCTTTAACAGTTGATTTCAGATACATTTACGTGCACTAGTATCAAAATATGGTAAGAAAATGATGTGTCTATTCTCTTCAAAAAGCAATACTAATCATCCCTGAAAACTACTGTTGCTTCAGAGAGCTTAAGCCAGAAGAACTAACAAATACTGTCTTGTTATAAGCACCTTAACGTTATATTGTTTTACAGTTTTAACCTGGTTTGTATTCTCTAAAGAACTGTTGCACTAGGAAGCTTGCATTTATTTATATTTGCATCCTCATGAGAAACCTATCATTTCTATTTCTTTGCTCACTATAATGGCAGTGTCCAGTAGTGAAATCCACACCATTTGCCTGGGAACTGGATTGTGCAGCAGCATCTTTGGGATGTGTTGGGGTGTATTTGTTTAATTTGTCGGAAGGGTTACAGTTCTTTGTTTCACAATCTTTTCTTACATAATATATGCACAATTTAATAAATAAGCTTATATAATATGCTCATAGAAACAATTTTCTGAGAGGTTATATACAGACCAAACATTGCTTTTTGCTCATATGACTCAGACTATAGTGATGCTTCTCCTGATATCTGATGGCACTGGAAATAAAACCATAATTAACTCCCTTTTTCACTCCCACACAGACTGCTTACCCACTAACTGAATGATTAATTATCATTTCGCACATGTATCTGTGGAAATTCCTCATAGCTCTGGGAACAATTTATATTATTTTATTTTTCTTTTCAGAATTCTCAAATGCATCTTGTTTCTCAAACAAAACAGAAATGTATGAAGGATAAAAAAACCAAAACAAAACCAAGGAAAAAACCCTAACAAGGTTAAATGATTCTCACAGGGTTAGGCAACAATTCTACATTTTTTTTACCTGACTTACATAAGTCAAAGACATGGTGTTATCCACTTCCTTGTGGTGCTTGGAAAGAGCTGTGGTGGCTGCCTTGTAGTGCCTGTCTATGCAATATTTGAGACCTGTTTGGGAAACTACAAAAGAGGCTTATTGAATTTTAATATTGAACTAATGTTGCATTTGTAGAGGCTGCATTAGTTGGGTGACTGCAAGTTGAGAGGAGAAAGTAAAAAACAGCTTCCCCTTTTACCAATGAGTTCAAATGTTCTTCCTGTCCTTTCTGTGAACCCACTATTTATGGCAAACTCTTTTAACCTATATATAATTCATGAAGAAAACCGTACAGAATAACATTACAGATAGATGATTGTGTGACAGATTTTTAGATTCAAGAAAGCTTCACATTTCCTATGTGCGTATTACTGGATGTAGAAAGCCCATGTTACAGTCAACCCAAAGGAGATTTCTGAAAGAAATCAAGTAAATCACCTCATATGTGAACTGACAAATTGTTTTGCACTGAGTAACATGCAATTTCTATCTAAAACACATAATTCACCCAACTCTTTGAGATTTTTGATCTTTTTATAGTGTAACTGGTGATTACTGCAGTTGCTCTGGGGTACCCCGTGACTGCCTTTACTGAACAACAGAGTATTAAACAGTTCAGAAACTCATATCAAAAATTTTTAAACTGTTTCTTTCAGTTACATTTCAATATTTTAATTTTGTTCTTCTTTTAAGAAATACAAAAGACATAAAAGATATCTTTTCACTTTAATTAAATACTGGACTTTGCAGAATGTAGTGACAAAATTCACCTACATTTTCTGTGTACTATTTATACCCACTCTATACAACTCAACACCTTACTTAATAGCATATGAATAATAATGCATATTTTATATAACATCTAATATGAAGCAGAGCAGAATTGATCCCAGATGTAGTCCCCATACTGTTTCATTGCCACATACCTTCTCTATTTTTCAGCCTATATGATAGTGCTCATCCCCATATAAAATTGAATGAGCTGTCTTAATAAAGGGAAAGCAAAGAACAATTATTATTACTAGTAGCACAGCTAATCATCTGAGGAGGAGGTATTATCAGTGTAAATAAATTAAAATTTAAAAAATAATGAGTTCTGCTAATGGAATTTATCCCTGTCAATTAATAGTATTCCAGAAAAATCTGTAATAAAGAAAAAGTATCTTTACCTATATGCTATATAAATATCCCTATGTATTATAATAACACCCCAGGGACACAAGTTCTGAAACCAACCACAAAAAGTTGCTGGTAATAGAGGCAAACTTATGATTTTTGACTTTTAAATCTCAAATATCTCCATGAGGAATTGAAGTGATGGCCTTTCACCTTGTCAGCAGGTTATAATTACCTTACATGACACAGGTTTTAGCTCTATTTCTGGAAGCTCATACCCAAAGGCATAATTTTGTTACTTTAATTCTTTTATTACCCTTAAAATAGGATGTGTATTATTTTTCTCTCTCTTTCAGTGCCTGCATCTTATTAGCTCTCAGATAATAAATATTACATAATATGTTACCTGATGTCTGTGGTTATAAACTTTTCAATAAAAATTAAGTGTAATTTATTATTTTTACAACTGCTTTTTTTTTTGAAAGTAATTCCATGCACAAATTAAATAGACAAAGTTCATAAACAGAAGTAATGTTCTTTGTTTCCCTGCTGGAAGATCCGTTTTAATGTTTTGTTTGCAATATCAACTGCAAAGCTCATAATAGTAAAAAAATTAATAGTTCGTTGTCTGTTTTATATGCTGATATTTAATTAAAGAGTGTATAGCTTCAAGTGCACATTATATTTTCTACATGCATTACTCATGTTAATGACTATCACTTGATAGGCATCCAGGGGAGTCATTTTACGAGAATTATCAGTTAAATAAATAAAGACCCAGCTTTGCAGCCTGCATGGCACGTGGGTTAAGATAGTGCAATTGGTTCATGGACAGAAATAGGCAAATAATAATCACCAGAGCTGGAACCATCCACAGAAATTTCTCTGGTAAACCAGCTTCCAAAAAGCTACAAAGGAAGTTTAGAGTATAATGGAAAGGAAGCAGTTGTCAAACCAAGGCCAAAATGTACTTGTGTGCATCAAGTGCTCAACCAAGCTCAGAGTCATTGCATTTTTTTGAGAACATATTAAAGATTAAGAAGATGGTGAAATATGGACAACAGAAAGAAATGCCCTCACTTGTAGTCTATATTATCTAACAAAACTCCCCCAAAAGCCATTTAAGTCCTTCTTTGAGTTAACCTTCATGAAGAAGGCTCAGCACACCCATCACATTTAACTGAGTCAGCCACTGCTGATAGGTCAGGAACTTGCTTGATGTTGTTTCATATGAACACCTTCCAATGTCATTTCACTGGTTTCTTCCCCTCAAGTAATTCTTTGAGACATTCACAGAGCTATTTTGCTAATACTTATATATCTGCCAGTGATGCTCAATGGAAGGACACACGCATGTTTTAGAGAAAACAAACCTACGCTTTTCCATTAGTTGGAAGGCACTGAGCAAAAAAAGATTCATAGATTTTGGTTCTAAAACCAAAAGTGACAGCCATCTGTTCATACTTGTTATATGATCTACGGCACTGAATCTTCCATGATTCCTGCCTTGTGTAGATGAAATAAATACAAATTAGTTTAATCTGCTAGAGAAATTAATATAATACTAGCTGAGGACACTAGGAATAGAAAGAGGCTTCATGAGCGTTACCTTAATAGACCTACCAAATACTGTATTTAATATTTGGGTGATGAAAAAGGGAATTGATAGACTCTAAAACACATTTTGTCATCTTGAGTATAGTATCTTATGAAAGAATCTTGCTGTTTTGTTTTTTAAATGCATATGAATAACTAGAGCATAAGTATAGCAAATTCTAGTGCTAGATAAAACCTCCACACCTTTATTTTTTGATTTTTTTTTGGGGGGAAGGGGTGTTTAGAAATTTGAAAACACTATGGGAATATAGAGTTTTGAGAGAAGAACTAATCTAACCTAAAAGCTGATTTTCAGTTGTTGTTTAACCAGATAAGGTATAAGTTATTTTCTTTTGTTAAAAATATTCTGAAAAAAAGGGTGAAAAAATCCCCACAGCTGAAGATAATTTTCTTTTTTTTTTTACAAAAAAAGTATTAACTAGAATGAAAACCTTGTACAAGAAAACATTTGTTTTTTCAAAAATTAATTCCTCTCTAAAATGATTTCGTCCTCCTTCTTAAAGGATATAAACTATTTAAAATCAAACTGTAAAGAAAAATTAAGCACATCACAACAGATTACTTGAATACTATATTGTTCTTCATTATTTGAAACTGCTTTGAGAAGGATTAGCAGCTCCTCACATCTTCCAGACTGCAGAATCAATTGAGTCACTTAGGAAGAGGAGGTATTTCCATATCCCAGCTTTAAACTAGTGTTCAGATTCCACTTTCCTGAGTACATTAAAAATGTACAGACAGATAGCTAAGCAGATAACAGCAGGTGAACTTCTGGCCCCATTACAGTCAATGGGAGGTCTGTCATGATATCAAAGGCGCCAGGATTTCACCCTCTAACTCTTCTCTCTCATCCATCAGAAAAGCACTTTCACCCACCAAACTTAATGACAAAGCAACTAAAAGTTTTGAACAATTTTGAAGTCCACACTGCAAACTTAAATTTCACATTTGTTTGAGAGGCATTGGCAGCTTTCAAAGTGTGGATTATCAGTCAGCCTCCTGCAGTTGACAAAGCAAATCAGAGCAAGTAAATTTGAATGTGTGAATAAAATACATGTTAAAAAAATGTAGTAACAACTAGTAAGATGCCAAGAAAATTTCTGTATTTAAATTAGACATCTGTGCCCTATTTTTAAATATTCATCATTGTAAGTGATTCAGCATGTTCTCCACTCCTGTCAGAGTACACATATTTTAAAAACCTTTTAGCTTTAACACTTTCATTGCCATATGGATCCATTACTAGAAAATTTTCTACCTTTAAACTTACTCACATCTACAGATTTCACCATTAGCTTAACTGAGTCATTATGTGTCGGGAGGCTGGTAACATTGGTCAGTATTTGATGATGAAAACACAAACTGCAAAGAAAGCTTGCTTTTCAGAGCTTGTGTAAGAAATAAACACTGCTATTAAAATTAAATGTAAGAAATTACATTGTTCAGACACATGATCAAGTAGGGGTTACACATTGCCTATTTTTATCCATATACCCCTGATTTGTAGCCACTATCTACAATGGGAGCACAATTGGATTGAACGAAGAGAGAAAATCATTTCTGAACAGGGCACAAAATCCCCAACAACCTTGTGGAGTATCCTGAAAACACAGAGTTGATAGAAGAAATGTGACTCTTTTCAGAGGCACTTGTATAGAGGTAGACTTGAAAAAAATGGGTGGGTGGATAAAACTCTGGATGACATTTGTTGTCCTGATTTGTGTGAGAGGTTACATAAGGTGATCACAATAGACTTGCAATCTCTTAAATTCTGTTTTATCTAAATGAAGGAGGGAAAAATGTCTGTATTACAAAAAGTTTGATAAATATCCCAACCTAAAACCTAACCCAAAGCTGACACATGTTGCACTACAAGATCCAAGTGCCTGTGGGTTAATTAAACTGGCTGTCAAAGAATGATGAAATGATTTGGGATATGGGAGAAATTGCATCTATTACATTCAAAGTCCATGAAAATCCAATAAAGCTTGGAACTAAACTTGATTTGAAAATGGTTAGAGTTGGTGTATAGAAAAGGGCATAATTACAAGTTATGCCTGTGCCTGAAAATGAACTAGTGAGGGAATTAGCGAGAACTCCACTTGCTTTCATGAAGCCACAATAGCAGAAAATATCTGTTGTTAACAAACTGGTTGCAAGACTGTAAACAATGGAACATATTGGTGAAATATGGGAGGATGCACCTGCCAAAGAAAGATCAGCAAACACACTTTATATATGTGTCACAAGTGTCTAGCAAAGAATCTGCATATTTTTTTTGACAATGCACTTTAGATATATCACATACTAATAGGTTTGAAACATTACCTTCTGTTAAAATAGCAAGTTATCATGATACTTGTCACCATCTAGGACTGACAACATTCTGCATTGAACCTCCAGGAGTGGTAGACAAAGGCATCAGGAAGCATCTACCCACTGAATTAAACTTTTGTGCTGCAGGAGTATGAGGAGAATGTGAAATTAAAATACTAAGACAAGAGAGATACATACTCTGATAGAGAGATTTCACTATGAAATTCTCATTAAACACAACAGTGAATGTGTGTATTTGCTTTTTGTTGATTTGAAGGTGATCAGTGTTTGCTTTACCTGTATTTTGGGAAAAAAATACCCTTGAATGTTTGTATTTAGCCTCTTCTTCTTAGATTCACTTAACTGTCTTGAAATAGCTAAGTTTATCTCCCTGAAGATTCCTAGAGATTGCTTAAATCACAGAAGATAGGCAATTAAAGACGCTAATTGTATTGTTGAAAACAATAATTAGACTTTTTTTTTTGTTCCTTTGCTTTCTGTGTCTGGTTTGGGTCCCTTCATTGTTTTACCAAGGTGAAAGTCAGAGGAGTCAAGCTGTGAATTGCAGAAAAACATTTTAATGCCTACCTAATAAGACATGTTCTTTTTTATCAGCTTCTTGATTTGAATGGAAGCCATATGATTTTCATATCTCATCATTAAAGTCTCATAATTTATATAGGGGAAAAAAATTAAACTGCAGCAAGGTTCTCAATAATTTGACAATGAACATGATTAACTTTGGTCAGTATGTGAAATACTTAAGCAAATGGTGCCAGGAGCAGGGCAGGGAAAGATAAAGTGCTCTATGAGTTATAGCTTTAGCACTTAACATGTGTATATCATGAGTCATAGAGTAGACACCTTGAGTAAAAACATTTTTTAACACCAGCTAAAAGAGACAAAGAGACTATTGCTCTATAAATGAGCCTACCTTGAAATAACGCTGTCTGCAAATATATATTTCAAAACTATATGTTTCCTCATGCAGCATAGTTCATATTCAAACTTAAAGCACAGTATTTTTCTTTTTGGAGCATTATCTTTCAGAATAGTCCTGAATTTTAGAAACAGATTGATAGAACTACACCAGGTTATACAGATTAATTTAAATCTATTGATGTTTATGGAACTTCAAACATGCGTATCCATAAGTTAAAATTGAAGAGTCTAATCTGGAGCATGAATCCTTAATGGATATATATATATGGGATGCAAATTTAGGAAACCAGGATATCTTTCAAGAGAACTAGAAATGTGGCAGCATGCCAGATCATATAATTTTATAACCTATTTTTGTTGCTTTTGTACTAAAAGGCCTCCCCATCTGAACTAGAACTCTGTTGGTCCAGTCTATAAAACAACACTTGAAAATAAAGAGTCATGATAAATAGTATAGCCTCAAAAGATTTTATTAGTAATAGGGATGATGAGTGTGTCTCCTTGGTTTTATCTGTTCTTTTCTTATAGTGTATGTCTTATTTATTTAATGATGTTAGAGATTGCTGGTTCAGCATTTCTTTTCCATATATCTCTATACTGCTGTTAGCAGGCACAAACAAACCCTTAGTTAACAAACTCAATGTGAACTGAGAATGTTTACTGATGAAAGTCTGTATTTTTTTACCAACCCAGGAATTAATCTGGAACAATGATAAAAACATATTGAAACAAGAATATGACTTCCTTGCACCTCACGGTGAGAATAGAGTTTAGTCAGCTAGTTTAAAGTCTCTGATCAGAGACCTTGTGAAAGACTGATATTGAGATATTGGGAAAAATCTGAACTGATTATCCTCCCACTACAAATCTCAAATGTCCTGTTTCTAGATTCACTCCATTATTTGGTGGTTTGGTTATGTTTTTGTTTGTTTTTTTTTTCCCGATATTCTACTTCCCATTTAAGAACTCTATATAAATCTCAGGATGAACTTTCCAATCGAGTAAAAAGACACTAATTTGTGTTGTTTACAAGAGAAAATTTTAGCTGGACTGACTTAGATGCATGGAGATGAGAAAAACACTTTTCAAACAGTAATTACTGTAAAAACACTCATTGTTTCAAGATTCATGAAGAACAGATCTATTTTGTGCTGAAGTAGACCTTCAAAGACACTGAGGAAATGGGAAAATATGTCTTTCATCAGGCTGATTTCATCTTTCTTCTTCTTCTTTCAGAATTATGGAGATGTGTACTTTTAAACTTGCTTATACTAAAGTGTTGCCTAGAAGCAGTTTCCACTTCTAAAGGTCCTTCCTGTCTTATTTTGCAAGCACACAATGTTTTACATCCCAAACACTCCAGAGTTCATGTAAAGTGCATGCATAATCTCGATGTCCATCAGACACACTGGATCCCAGCTACGGGAATGTCAAAAGATGACAGGCACAAGCATGACAGACACTGTTAATTTGTTCTTGAACCCTCAATTTCCTTCTTCTTTAAAATGCTTCAGCAGTCTCACATCATGTTTATGCCTCTTTGACAGGTCAAGAAGTTTAGTGAACCTCCAAAATGCAGTGGAAAGATTTTTACGCAGTTACATTTTGAAATTGATTTACAAAGAACTCCCCAAATCATATAACCAGTGGATTAAAATCACTCTTTGAGAATCAAGCTTAAAGAAATATATTTTTTTTCCCATTTAGGCAAGGATCTGCTCTTCACAGTCACACTACCAGGCACACATTTTTGAAACAGTGAGAGTATAAACCTCACCATGAAAGTCTCTGATTCCCTTTGCTCCCAGTAAAAACACTGATCAAATGCATAAAGGCTTGTTTTAGGTAAATCTTCAAAAAATTAAAAAACATTCAAAGGACAATATAAGAATGGAGTGTCACAGCAACCTTTCTTATCTCACCCACAGAGACCTTGCAAATAAGTTTTTCTTTTTCTTATTCTTCTAATTGGTTACACTCACAGCATTCACACAGCTTCAAGCGTCTTAGCACAATAGGGTATTCTGTTATATTCTTCCACTATAGATTAAATTATGTTCAGAAAAAACAGTGTAAATTTTCAACATTCATCTTATACCTGCCCAGCTTTGTCATCTGGCATTAAATTAAAAGGTAAAAACACAGCTAACAGTCAGATAGAGTGTGTTGTGGGATATACTCAGCTGTTGTGGTTAGTCTTACTATTACCCATAATATTTAATGTTTTGGTTTTCAGACTCTTTACCTTTCTTTCTTCACTTTTTTTTTAACTGAAATGACCAAAGGAACTCTGGTTAACACACTGCACTCCATCTGTCTTCTTTTAATCAAATCAGGAGCTGTGTAACAGGGGTAGAGCAGCATGCTCAGCCTGCAGCCTGAGGAACAAAAGAAGTGACTTGTACAGTATGAAGGGAGCCTAATGGGTGAAAGCATTCCTGCATGTAGCAATCTGTGCTCCCTACAATGTTACTCATCATTCTGTCTGGCGTCAATAATATTCTTAGCATGAAATATCTAAGATTAATGAAGCATTTATTCTCCGATAAGAAGCTGTCACAAAGAATACATTTTCCATCAACATTTTTGCAGTTAAATTAATATTACCAACATTTTGCAAATATGAGATTCAGCAGTGGTTTATAGAAGATGATGTGAAACTAGTCCATTGAGCAGGTTTATATCTTGGGGTGAGTTAGCATTAATTTTCTCTGTTTATGAGCAGACAACGCTGCTAGTCAGCACACCCTTGAGTCTCAAATTACGTTTACAGATATCTATTGCTTGAAGCTGTTAGAGGTCGGATATGGGCCTGGGTAGATCTATGGCCTGATCCAGTATAGTTGAGGATTTTTCTAATATTGAATCAGTAAAAGACCTCTAACATCACTCATCTTTCTTTTCCTATGCAGCTGATCTTGAATAGAAGTTTGTGAGACCATTTTCCTTGACTTTCCATCCTGGAACTTGCAAAAAATAATCCTCTGACAGTAATCCTCTAAAAATGCAGCACAATCAGAGCTCAAACACTGATAAGGCAACCATTGGCTGAGATCTTTTCTTTGTAAGTCAAGAAGTATCATAATCAGAGCTGCCTGTTTAAAATAAGGGTAAGTGACTGCTCTTCCAAGGCAAATGACCCAAACGACTCTTGGCTACATTTTTTTTTTTCATAATTACTTTTTCATGGGCTTTTTTAGAAGCAGTAGTTAGCTAAGACATGCACTGGGCAGAACTTTCTCAGTTGTGCATTAAAGAACCAAACATGAAGGAGTCATTCTCTGAATGAATTCTGCCATCTTTATCAAAATTCAACCACTTTTGATTTGGCCATCCTTGTGAATGTCTGCTACAAAATCCTTAAGCCTCCCTGCTATTTCCAACAGATTTCCTGTGGAAATCTTGGAAATATCCTTGACTTCATTGATTCTGTCTCATTGAGATTAATCAAGAACCAAAACAGCAGTAGCTATTACAGCAAGTTGCTCCATGAACAGTGAAAATAATTACATGACATGAGTCACTTCCACCCATCAGCACAGCACAACCAGGTCCTGACTGCCTCAGTTATCACAAACCTGCTCAAAACCTTTTCATCTGTCCCACGTTACCAGTTCCTCAAAAGGCAAATAAAACTTACTTTTAAGGCTCCATTTTCTTTCAGAAACTTGTGCTTCGCTTTTCTCTCACATTGTGATTGTTTTATAGAATTAAGCTAAACAAAGAATGTTCGGGTTTATCTCAGGGTTTGCTTGAAGCTGCTGCTTCTTTCTTAGTCTTGAGAAAAGACCTTCATGTTGGGAAGCTTCTCCACCTTTTAGCTTTGTCAGATGGTTCAATAAAATATTGTCCCGTGCACTCCATTAAATGCATTTCCATTTAAAGGATTGCTTGATTTTAAGTACAAGTGGATTTACTTTTTTTTTTTTTTCTGTTGGATATTCCCTTAAGTCCCTGATACTACATTTTCTTCATTTTACTCTAGTAATTAGGGAAGTTATCCCCATAAGAAATGAAAGATTGCAAGTAATAGCAACAGGAAAAAGTAGTAGGGGGCCAGACAAACAAATCACTCTTTTTTCTTGATAGGAACAGACAAGTGTATCCAAGAGATGGTAGAGAGATATCTGTGGCAGAGCAGTGTGAAATATGTCTTCAGTCACGTATTTATTCCAGATGATATGAAGACACTGAATATATCATTCCCCTATAATATTTGTAGGCATGTTAGTTTTGTACCATATGATAATCTGCCTTTCATAGGAATTATATTTTGAATGATTTCAGGGTCAGCAACTTATCTCTTATTCATACCTTGCTGGGTTTGTATGTGTCAAACTCACTCTCAGGGACATACCCATAGTTAAAACTGTATCATTTTTCTCTAGCACAAACTAGCAATGTCATAGAAAGGCAAATGACTTCTAAATCTAGGTTTAAAGTATTAAGTTTTACTTAACCTAAGGCAAATTTCATTGTTGAAATTCATTGTGTTAATTCTAAACAGAAAAATGTCTCTTGGGCCAACAAATTTATAACACTGTTGTTTACCAGTGTATTTCAATACCTTTTCTTAAAATGTCAATTCTAACTAAGCATAGCTTTCAGAAAAACTAAACTTTCTTCCATTATGCACCAGCTCTCTTTCATCAAACATACCTTTCCTTTAGCATCCCCTACACAAACTTAATTAAAAATACATTTGGAACCATTTTGCTTGTCAGATGAAAAAAATTAATAAATTAAAAAATGTTAGTTTATGAGCTATACTGGCAAAGGCTAAGCTTCAAATAAAGTAGAATTAAGTAGTGTCTCAGGAAAAAAGTCAAAATACATGCACAACTAGCATACCACTGCATAACAAGGACCATATTTTTTGTGTCTATCTCGTTTTTCATGTCAGACATGCCTTAGAGAACCTAAACATTTAGTAATTTTCACCATGTTGTATTCTTTGATGGTTTTAGAAACTATCAGAAGCCAAAAATTATGTATCTTCTCATCTCAATGTTGGAAGCTGACAGTTTTATTAATCAAAATGTCTCTTATTTTTGAGTTAGGATCTAGGTAACATAAATATGTATCTTTCTGTTACTGTACTTACATGTAGATGGATGGGGGAATGAAGCAGAGACACCTGACTAGGATCACATAGGTGATATGTGAAACAGACATAAAGCAGTTCCATTCACCTGCATTCCCAGGCTACAACCACAGGACCAGCATTCCATACTTACCTGTTGTTTGGTACAGACTCCTCTGATTGTCAGATTCAGATCCTAATCCATCTGCTGATGCAATGGGAGATTAACTAATTTCAGAAAAAGACTGGAAAAAATTTTTTTCTTAATATTTTGCATTATCATCAACAATTCTGACAGAATCAATAACGTGCTTTTCCAATTTATGGTGTGGATGCACCAGTGATTACTATTGGCATATCCCTCAGGAAAACTATCTTTACAAAAATGCAAGAACAAAGGCACTTGCAAAGCTTGAATATCTAGAGCACATTTAAAGGAAGAAATGAGCTATAAGCAATGTCTTTGCTTTCCCTGTGGAATTTTCAAGTACTTGCATTTGATGGGGCGAAATCAAGTGAGACTGTTTCAGCTGTAAAAACAAACATTTACAGATTGACATTTACACAGTCACCAATTTATAAAAAGCTCCTCTCCTTGTGATTTGTCATGTCTCACTCACACCACCCATCCTTGTAAAATAGAGAACTGTGCTGAGGAGTATCAAAGGTTCACTTCAAGGTGAAAGCACCTTCTGTAGAGATAGCAAAATTAAACTAGACAAAAAAAGAAATTATTATATTTATAAAAACATTTGCCTTTCTTTTTCTAGAAGGCTGAAAAAAAAAGTGAATGTAACAAAGTAGAAATTTATTCTGTGGTGAGATCTTTAATGTATTAACAATCTGTCACATGAAACAATAAGAGTCTTGGTCTCTCATCTTCTCTGTTATATTCGTTTCATGTAGACAAATAATTCAGAGCTGAAAGGGCACCTTATATCTTTTCCCACACCCAGACATGCAGAAGCAGGACAGTGGATGTGGCAGCAATCACAGGAAATGACTGGTCAGCAGGAAATCACACGAGTGTTTAGTAACATTGTAAGACAGCTCATTAACAGAGGACAAAGCAGGACTGATGCTATTGCAAATACAAGGTCGCCGTTTGGGTGGAACCAAGAGCACACACCCAGACATTGTACCTCCTGTCTATTGAAGGAAGGACAGTATGCACAGCCCGGAGTTTACATTTTGGTGCAGTGCTCTGGAGTCTAATGCCCTACAAAGTCCAAATTCTTTCACTCATCACAAAGAGATAAAGTTTATTCTGCAGCCTAAACAAATAGTATGCAATGTGCTTGGGTACCAGAAGACTAAGTGCATACATTTCTAGTGGTTGATTTTACTGGTTATTTGTCAGAGTATCATTTAATGCACAATATTCTAAGTGAAAAGGGAATTTAAATTCCAGCATAGTATAGTGTCTTTGCATATATATTTTTAGTGAATGAGTTACAGCCTATGTCTTCTTCTGTTAATACAAATATAATAATAATATAATTGATAGAATTTTCAAGGCCTGAGCTTATGAATGAGGCATGGCAGAGTGAGATCAAGCCAAGGAGAAAGCAGTCTGAAATTGTAGAATCCACAATTTGCAAAGACATTACTGACTTCAGATAATGCAAAATAGATTAAAAGACTAAATGGGAATGAAAACTCCAGTAGTGAAAAGTGTATTTCAGATATAAATGTTGTTTTACTTTTCACTCTATCTTTGTAATATAAAATCTGTTCTGATGACATTGTTGCAAACATTACTCATCCTTTCAACCCTCACTATTAGACACTTTTCCAGTTAATTAAGGAAAGATTTCATGAGAGAGCTGGCGAAAAAGCTCAGATTATGTTGGACTGTTCAAGAAATGGTCTAAGCAAGCAAACACACCAAACAGCAAGTGGCAGTGCCAACCTTATGCAAGGAACCATGTCACTGTTAGCTGGTCACAGCTCTTGATTACTTTTACGAAAAAAGATTAATACCAGCAGTTCTGAACTTAAGTGGATTAATAAGCCTTTACCAGATACTAGAAACTTTTAAATATATTAATTATATATTTTATTTTTATTCTTTTCACAGAATTTGATTTCCCTATTTGACCTTCTTCTTTCTGGCAGATGCTAGAAATAATGTTATTAAAATTGATCTGGTATGTTCAAGGCAGACATTAGCCATGAAATCCAGTTTTTAATGGAAGGTATATACAATACTAACCACATGGATCTTAGTCCATGTCAGTCTCACATTTTGAATGAAATTCGAGAGAGATGATGAAGCACAGAGTTAGGTACATGACAATGCAGTGCTGGCTCTTATGTTAATGGACTCAAAGACTCTGAGTCACAAAAGAATCAATAAGAATAAAGCTCCTTAAAAATATATATTCAAAGCTGTGCTCGAGCCAAAAAGTTTTCTGATTAATAAGAGAGAAGCAGTGAAGTATACGAAAAGGAAAAGACTTTCTTTGCCCTCTATCACCTTAAAAATGAACAACATATATTCCCATAAAATGCAGTAATTGGTGCCTTTCCGGATCTTGGGTTTCTCAATTCTCATAGTAGCAGAGAGAGAGTGAGTGCCTGTCTCACAGATATCTTAGAAAGCCAAGCAAGCTTATGGGGCAGAGTCGAAAAGGAGTTTTGCTCCAGTGATCTCTGCTATGTCCTTCCATTCAGTACTAAATAAGTGTCAGGCAATTAGAAATGGAACAGCGGATGCGTAAATGATACTGCCTTCCCAGTAAATTGCTAATACCTGGATAGCACTGCATGACTGGGAACATACTGTTACAATAACTGCAGTAGCAATTTTTATTTCTGAATAATAGAGAATATGAGCAAGATCAATGTAGCATTGGAGCCATGAAACAAACAATCTACCATATGATTCTTTTCCTGTCTGATTTCTTATTTTGTTCCTTCCAGAATTGAGACATAGTGCATCCAGGCTTTGTAAGACTAACATGCTTTTTCTTCTCCTTCTTGGCAGATGCGTGCTGTGGTACGCATGGTGGTCTCTGGGTAATACTTAATGACTGCTAAACTGTGACATAAAGTTCATGCTTGTTCTTGCAAGGTAAAAATCAGCCTCATTTGTAGTGAGCTCCTGAAGTTCATTATTTTGGAATAACTAGAAAAGTGTAAAATAGGGATTTATTTTAAAAATGTATTGGAACATACAGCTTTTGTTATAACAATTAGGTCAGAAAAAAGGGACACCCACAAGGCACATATCCACACTTATTTGCATTATTTATTGCACCTGATTCATGTAGAATCTTTTACCATCTGTCACATGGAAGATGGCTTTCAAAGAAATTCTGGAATACTAATGGAATTCCCTCAGCATCACCATTCAGCACAGGTGGCATTTTTAGCTCCAAAACTAATTAAAATGCATGTTTTAAAGAAGCTCAGTATTTAATTCAAGAGGAGAGGATACACAAGACATCTCTCCAGCATTTCAGAGGTCACAGCATGAGACTGATTTTGCCAACTTCATCTAAAATAACCCAGTACTTAAGGGAGTTTTACAAAGAAATATGTTACATGTTGATTTCATACTTAGCAAATTGTAAAGCAACAGTAACTATACAGAGGATTCAGCTGCATTTTGCAAAATGGTAAATGAAGGTAAAGAACAAAAATCTTCACTTTTTCCTATGTATTATTACTGCTACAATGAAAATTTAAGTGGAGTACTCAGATCTAACCACTAATTAGCAATCAGAGTCATATTTTGCATTGATCTGCACTGGGTTGCAGTTGAGCACTCAGCTTTCTGCAATTGTTTGGTATGTTTTGCTAGAATAAGTAACATGCAGAAGAAGGAGAGGAAAGTAACGAACAAAAGATAGAGCAGTCTATTGTGTGGGTCGCCTCTCATATCATTCTTCCATAAAACCCATTGGGTTCTGATGCAATCTTGCCCTTCAGAAAGAGAAGTGGATCCCTAACAGCTGCTGAGCTACTTAAGAGCAACCAGGAACAAAAGGCTGGGCATCTTTAGTTGTGAAAACCTTGACTAAATGGCACCTGCTGCTGCAGTCAAAGCCTTTCTTCCCTGCTCAAATGATATGAAATTCAGAAAAGGAAAATGACTCTTGCATCAGCAGCACACCATCAGGTTATCCACACACTTTCTAATGGGTGTAAATTGGGACGTATGAGCAAAATATGTTGCTTTGAACTAAATGAGAAACACCTGTACAGTTCTGTGAGCACTGTTAAAAATATCCTTAAATTAAGATTCTTAAGAGATTTGCCTTTGTGTTGTTTTCCCCTGAGCTGGTGTCATCATGAGAATATTTTGTATGATTTTAAGGACAAACAAAGTGATTAAAAAGCTCTTTCAATTTTTCTTTTTATTTGTGGTATTTTAACTGATTCTTTGTAGAGGTATGAAACTGGGCCCAGTAGGTGTTAGGAAGGTTTATTATAACCTGACAGAAATCTGTCTAATCCTGGGGCTTTACTAGCACTGAGGGAATTGTCTTACTTATTTCCATTAAATCATTAACTGATTGTAATGTAACTTTTGAGCATATGACAGCCTTGGAAATAAAAAAAGTAACAATAAAAAGATGGAAGCAAAAGTCTAACAGCTTTTGTCTTATGCTGGATCTGTGGATGCCTGGAGTGCTCTATGGCATCCTGTACAATCAGTGATGGGGATGTTATTGTTATCCTGTTGAGTAGATACAGGCAAAGGGATTCTACTCTATTTTTTCCCTTTGCATTGGCCTGAAAATTCACATACAGTTTTCAGGCTAGTATGCAGGAAATAAACCATAATCTATTTCATTAGGAGATACAGGCCGAAATCTAATGATAGACATTTAATTCCTACCTTGTTCACAGGCATTCTGGCTAAATAAAGGCCAATATGCCCAACCTATTTGACTAGACTTCTTTTATGATCAGCAGGGACCTATTCAATAGTGTCAATGAAGCCCTGGGAACAATTCATCCTATGATGAAACAGACGTTATTTCCACCTACTCAGATGAGTTACACCCTGTATTCCACTAATTCTATTGACTATAAATCCTTTCCTCATAACAGAGATTTAGGCATCCACCTGTAAGTAATGTAAATCTCACCTTCAATAAATAATTCATTTCCCAATTTAGTCATGTATCAAGAGGTACTTCACCTTTATAGGATATCACTGGTTTCCTTTTGCTCCAGAAAGAAGAGAAACCTTTGCTTAGATTGGACTATATGCTTAACATTCACCATAGTCTACCTCTGAAAAGAAGTCTTCCTGTACTAGAGACTGCAACATTTACAACAATGAAGGTTGATGTCATTTGCCAGTCCAAACATCTCTGCAATACAAATGATTTGTCCTGCTTGTACTGGGAGAGAAAACAGGCCCCTGTAAAGCAGTGAGGGATGGAGGACAAGATATGACTTCAAAACAGTAAGCAGTGGCCAGGGGGAGGAAAAAAAAAAAAGAAAAGAGGGAAAGGAAAATATTATTGTGCATTTCAAAAGTCTCTCTTGTGCTGGAGAGGGGGAGTGACATTTTGCTGGAACTCTATGCTGATGAATGAAGCTCAGCTTGTGCAGTTAAGCTTCCTTACAGCAAGAGAAACATGTTATGTGTTATTATATTACATTGCAATAAAAGGGTGTGGTAATATAGCTATATTACAGATATAAATATAACAGAAAAAGTGTAAAAAGGTTAAGCAAATACACTAGAAAAAATATGTGATGAACAAAGGAGTATGAAACCAGACACAAATATAGAGAAATTCATGGCACTATAAAAAGAACCAAGAGACATTTAAACGAGGTAAGAAAAAGCATCAATTGTGTAAGTAACGAAGGGTGAAAGAATACACTACAAGCCAGACAATATCCTTGAAAGGAGGGCAGAAAATCTGTAAGAAGTTTAGAAAGGCTCTCATAAATCTAAAAATCTAATATCAGATGAGAAGGACAGCGTACAGTGAATTGTATGGAGGAGGTGGACAGAATAATAGGAGAAGAAAAACAAGGAAGAGTATCTGAAAGGATGATATTAGACTGAAAAAACTGTCATCTATTAATTAGAATGTCAAAATGTATCTACAAAAACTTTGTAAGCAGATATAAGCAAAAAGAGATGACTCCGAATTTTCAGGAAGTCTGTATTAATTCCTGTCCTATAACCCAGCCAGCAATGCTGAATATTCTGAACAATGCTAAACTGTCTGCAGTGAATCAGGTATGCAAAATATTATTGAATATGCATCATGGAGAAAGCAAAGAGTCAGTTCATTTCCTGTTAAGGGATATGAATGAAACAGTCCTCAGCTACATAGGAAAAGTAAATAACAGTACATTAGAGGCTCACTCACTAAGAACCAGTGAACATAGCAAGGTCTCAAGAGATCTCTAAGGATCAAAAACTCCTGACTATAATCTGGAACTTCTTGAAGATTGAAATTTTCTTGGGCTGCAATTGTGAATAATACTTATAAAATTAAGAGTCTCATTTTTACTACCAGAAAAAAAAATTTCTAACTTCTTAAAACTATTTTAAACACAGAAGGCTTTTTTAGGAATTGAAATGTGTTTGTTCATCTATCAGTGTTTGCAGGAAGTAAACATGATGTCAATTAGCCTTGCTAATGTGAAATCATTACCAGTTCTTGGGCAGGAGAAAGAGTTCATCAGCTCAAAAATACATTGTGTGTGTTGCAATATATTCTATTGTTGGGTAAGAACAATCTTGGATGCTTAACTAATTAGTATTTGTTTGGAATATTCCGCTCCTAGGGTTTGAAGCTTTCAGTAGAAATTTGCTAGTGGCACACCAAGTAGCCCAGTAGATGAGTTGAGACAATTGTAGTGGAACCTGAACAGATGTAGAATAAAAAAGCTTTTGTGCAAAAAAAAAGTTTAAAATTTAATGTTATTAAACCCATAATTTCCTAATGAGCCTCAGCATAACTGCTAGGGAAAAAATAAATCAGCTTTTTAATACTGAAAATCCACTCTACCTCTAATGAAACATTAGTGCAGCCTTTGGTGACTGCTGTCTGAAGCTAATCCATGGACCAAAAGGGATGTTGGGACTCATAATGAAAAACTTCCAGTCTCTGCTCCATGTACAATAAATGCAGAGTCTAACATATTAGAGGAAACATATATGGGTTTCAAACTATCTTTTTGGTGTTTTATATCAACAACAAAACAAAAATAAAGAAGAAAACACCATTCTAATGAGTATAAGCCTACCATTTCAGAGAAGGCATCAAATTAAAATTAAAATTAGTAAGCTGTTATGAAATGCTAAAGGCTCATACCAGCTGATGTCATTATGTTTGACGGAAAGGAATATGATAGTGGACTATAACTCATGAGTGGGCTGGAGTGAGTGAAGATGTTGACCTTCACTGTCTAATGAGACAGTCATTTGGGCTCAGTGTCAGCCAGGTTTACAGCAACAAGGAGGAGTTGGTTCTTCACACAGATGAGAGACTTGTGGAATTCCTCATCACACGATTCTGTGCATGCAAAAATTGTTAGGTAATCAGGGGAGGAGCAATAAATACTCAGACAAAAAGATATATTATGGTTGCCAAATATATAAACTACAGTGAGTTCAGGTCATCCAATAAGCAGAAAACAATCAGAGTGAGTGCTCAGAAGTAAAGCTTACACTTCCCTACACATCTTACACATTCCTTACACATCTATTACAGCCACTGCTGAAGTCAAGTGACTGGGTTAGACATACTTGGTGAAGCATTACCTCTGTTCTTCCATGCTTATTGTATTTCCTTTTCTGCAGCTCACTGTAACTGGATCTATAATTTCAGGACAATCAGACCTGGGGCTGTTGCTCTTAAGGCCCAGAATGAAGTCCTGCAAACTGTTCTGATTTGTTTCACCTATCCAATCTATCTTCAAAAAGTTACCATTCTTAGAGCAATCATAGCAAAACTCATAACAAAGCAATGTTTGTGCTGTCAAAGGTAAAACCAGTATAGATTTACATTAACTTGATAGGTTGTAAACCAGTAAACTGCCATTGTTCAGACACTGTTTCACCTACTGACCAGCCAGTCTTTCCATGGACACAGCAGAAATCTAGGTCAGTATCTTGAAGCAATGGATATTATAATTATATATATATTTGAGTCAACACTGAAAGAGTGCAGTGTTTATAATCACAGTAAATGAAGCAAAGTTTCAATTCTATTTGTTATATCTTAGTATATTCTTACTGGCATGATTTCTATGAAGCTGTTAGAAAGCAACTCAGCAATGTATTCTTCCTGGATAGACTTTCTGTATGCTGGGCAAGCATGTTGATAGAATAACAATATCAGTGGTAGAGGTACGATCACTAATCACTAGTTTCTTCTTAGCCAAGAATTGAGATCGGTGTGATACCTCATGAGAAAACCTTTGTGGCTGCCTGATGTCAACACTGTTGTTCTTGCTCCTTATGCGGAGGTGTCGCCTTTCTCTGCCTTGTGTGATCATCCCATCTTCAAGTTCTTGTATGCCTCCAGCACTTCTTTCAGCTTGTTCTTCAGAGAAAATCCCTTGCATTCTGCCTAAGTTCCTCTGGGAACTTTCATAATATTCGAGTGTTGTTCCTGTTTCTTCTCCCTCCCCTTCCAAACCTCAACATCTGCAAGGTACTCCTAAGAAGCAGCTCTGTCTGGATGGCAGGCACATCTGTCTCAGTATTACTATCTGGTCCCTTTGGATACCAAAACCGCGATACCACTCACTGAACAGTTCAAGCTAAGCATCATTAAAACAATTCCTCAGCTGCAGACAAGTCACTAATATTCCTTTCCAACACTGTGGACACAACTGCCATTCTGCCAATCACTTGAACTTCTAACATGTTTTTACATGTTTGATTGCTTAAATCCAAACTATCCCTAATTTTCTCACACTTATTCTACATGCAAGTATTAATCTTTACCTGCCTGTTCACACAGCCAAAACCATGGCCCTGCTTGCTGCGCATCCTGCTTACTGAGTACACAACAAAAGTATCCCTGTTCTGCTATGAAATGCTGCTGTGTATATACATTTCCCTACCCTTTGATCATGTGCTGCTCTGTTTACAGTTTGCTTGTGACTTCACTATCAAGTTTATGTTGTTTGTTTCATGTTCATAACCTAATCCCACTTTACCACTCCTTCAGAAACAAGAGATTGTCTCCTGCTTCTAATCAGTTACTGATAATACCCTCCATCACCTTCTTGATTTGTTCTCAAGCAGTTACTTTCATGTTGTTCGTGCTTGGAAGAACTACTCCAAAGGAACATCATTGCTGTCCTTCAAGTCCCTTCTCCAAGTCTGTCTTTTGACATTATGCTTATAAAACTACTTGGTGTAAATAAGCTGAAAATAATAGTAAGATTGTTGCCTTTTGGTATCCTTTTCTTCCTATGCTTTTGTTTATGTTGTTTCTTGTCTGCTGCATACAGAACATGTGTTTTTATGAGGCATACTTTTGGATGGTGTTTGTAAAACACTTCATAAATTGGGTTCAGTCTTCTGTTTTCTGGGTCATACTGTAATATGAATATAACTGCAGTAATAATAAAGCCTAAGTTTTTTCATAATTTTTATAATTATTTCTTAATATATACACAGATCTGTATTTTCTGCTCCATTTTCAAAGCAGTTGAGTGACTGGAATGTGGTATATGCTTTTCCTCCCCACACTTGTTATCACAACTACCATATGGTAAACTGGAGTATAAAGAGATGGAGGATAACATTCAGAGCATCTGTTTTCCAACTTTGGACAGCCCTTAGGAATGTAAGCATTTAGGTTTATGGAGAGCAAATTCATAAATCAACTTTGTAGTACACAATGTTCTGTCAGCATCTTTGTTTTGGACCACAAAAATCTAGAGATGCCCACACACTTATACCCTAGACTGAAGAACTAGGCACTAAGCACCAGCACAGCATGAAGTTCCTTGAGAGATACTTTAAGAACCTCATGCACATTAAATGTATTTCCCTCCCTGGAGTTGCCCAATCTGTTTGCTGCACTCCTACTTTAATGCAAACCAATAATGCTCTGAAAAGCAGATAGTGCAATGACTGTATTTGTTCCTTCCACACCACAGCATTGGCCAAGGAGTGGTGGTGGGCAAAATCTGCAGCACTGCATAACAATCCAGGAGGATTGTGCATCATAAGGATGCACAAATATAAATAACCTACTTCCCAGAATTACACTCCTGAGTTACTGAGGTAGTTTGAGCAAACAAAAGATGAAAAGAGGTCTGAAGTGGGCAACCCTACATTTGGGATCACAAAATCCCAAGGACAGGAAAATAAGTCTATCTCCAAATCAGGAAAGCAGTATTATTTTTGTATAGGAAGAAGGGACCCTTAAAAATATACTCATAACACTATGATCTCTATTTGAATGAACTCAGGAAAAAATGTAATATGCAGACAAAATTTTAAAGGTTTATTAACTTCCAAAACTCATGAACTAAAGTCTTTGTCTCATTTTGTATTCTTTTTCCCCTCAAGTTTCAATGTGATGCTTCTGCAGTGAAAAGCTGTATTTCTGTAAACAATATTGGGGTTGTGGCTGTTATCATTTCACACAAGACCCCTCTTGTAGAAAGAGCTTTGGAGAATATTGGACTATTTTTTTAAGCACCTTTGACAGTCTGCTGTGCTGAGTCGAAAGATTTCAAGGTACATTAACTTTAACAAAAGAGTGTCTGTGCCATAAGCCCCCATTTCGCTTCAAAATAACGATAGCTGTTTTAAAAACATATATATAACTTAACCCAACTCCTTTATTTATTATTATTATTTATTTAGAAGGTCCCTCAAGCAAATCCAGATAGAGGCTGATAGGATGGGATTTGCAGCACCAGGGACAGTTTCAATTTTGCTTTGAATTCAATATAATTGAGACTGTGGCATTTGAAAATGTGCAGTCTGCAGATTAGATCATGTAGTTTCCCACCCATTACTGACTCTCCTCCTTGCAGTGCAAGATGTGCTCTGCCTCATACACACATTCTATTTCATTCTGCAGATAATCAAGGGCAAACTTTAGAACCTCAGGAAAAGGCTTTTTCACTGCACAGGAATTGTATCTTTAGTCTTTGCATGCCAGAGGATTCTTCAATTTGTTTTGTGGAGCTCTGTTTTCTGTGTTATTCTGGTATTCTTCTAAGTATGTTTTCTCCTCAGGAAGAAGAAATTTCTGTTACTGTGCTCTGAATCCATTACTCTATTAACTCTGCACAACAGGCTGAGTATGCTTAAAAACAGAAGGAAAAATCACCTCTTTTTCTTTTTCTTTTCTTTTTTTTTTCTCTCCTTTTTTTCTTTTTTTTTTTTTTTTTTTTTTGGATCTTTGACCAAATTGATGTGCATTTATTTGTTAGTATTAATAACTTCTTACCTCCTTTAACCTTACTGAAAACACGTTAGTCCCCCTTGCTCTGGATTTCATGCAAATTTAATTTATAACTTTGTGTACTGTTACTGATTTCCTAAGGCTTCACATATGTGCAGTAGTGAAGCTCCAGTAGTCTCCTGTTATGACACAACAGTTTTCAGTTCTTTTGGTTGAACAAGTGTACTTGGATCCATGTTCAGAATGTTCCAAGAAAGACTTGTCAATGATGATATTTTAGAAGAATAAAATAAATAAAGATTCTTTTCTCTAGCATTCTTCTACCTTCAGTTTGTCTTTCCTCTGTATCATCGGATTTTAAGACAACATTCCAATTTTCCTGAAAATTGAGCAGACATTTACAACAGTTTAAAGCAAGTGTAGAATGCTCCTAAATTCAAATAGCAGTTCTAGACTCATTTTGCCTGGTTGAGCAAATATGGTCATAGTTGTCTGACAGCCCACACAACCACCCAGCTTTCTTGCTTGCATCAGCAACACCCCCTACCTTATGATGAGCATCAAGATTAGGTAGCTTGTGGCTACATCTATATCATAAACAAAACATGCAAACACTTATTTTCTGGCCCTGAGTTCAAATGGACAGGTCTGTATACATTCAAACTTCCTAAACCAAAATCAACAAATCCAAAACACTTACTGAGAAAGACATTCTGTTTGTGCTAATTCCTGAACCATGCCTGGAAATTTTGGAGAAGGTGTTAGTTGGCCAGACATTATACTAAAATTTAACACCAGAGAGAACTAAGTCCAAAGCTGTGGCATGTTTCTGACTCTTTTAACAAGAAAAGTGAGGTTTTAACTAGTTTAACTAGTAAACTCTGTTAATAAGGTACTTTTATTTCAGAAAAAAAAAAAAAGGACCTCACTGAGCCTCAGTCACTTTTCAGTCTTTGGTTTCTTACCTTACCTTTCACTGTTTTGATCTTCTTTATAGTTGTTGTGGTCTCTTGTTCTCTTGTTTGTGTCTTTTACCTTACAGCTTCCTGACTTAATTTATGCCTAATTGATCAGAAAAAGCCTACAGAGGGTTACAAACACCATGTGTTTAGCTAGTGGGTGATTTTAGGATATTCCTCTCAGGCTTTAAAAGTACTTTGCTTAACCTGCTCTACAAGCAAAAATGTTTCCTTCCATGATTGATTTTATTTGTGCAGTTTAGTCGTCTCCCTAAATATTGACCCATGATCTTTTCTTGTCTATTTCATGTTTTCTGTGTACATTTCTTTAGTAGAAAATTGTTAGAAAAAACAATAATCAATTAATGTCTACTAAATTTCAAATTCCAAGTTTCCTTTACCTTGTCAGAAATCAATTACAAAAGAATTAAATAACAAAGTAATGTGAAATCCTTGCTGGATTGTACTGGAATTATTTGTAACATAAATTTTTCCTCCACCAGCTGTCTCTTGACAGAAAGATACCCATCAATACTCACAGGGGAGAGTGGGGAACCACATCTGCACCTCTTGCAGAGGTGGTACTTTGCAACACTACCCTTATAAACAAGGATGAAAACATAATATTCATATACTTTTTTCCCCCCGTGACCCTCTAAGCTCACAAGTTCTAATACAAACTACTTTTCTGATGCTATTAAAACTCGAATCTTCATAAATAGAAGCTCAGAAGCCTACATATTCAACCGTTTTATATATACTTTAAGGTTTAACTGTCTAATTCCAAAGAATGTACATACTCGCATTCAAAGCAGGTTACCCAACTTAGCCACACGGTTTTGGTGCATGGCTATACACAGGTGTGTGGCTATATGTTCTTGAGATACAGCTCTAAAATCAAGACGTGGAATTTCATTGCAGTAGGTCAGATAAGGGTTGGAATTCAAAGGGAAATTTTTTTAGCTTAATGATTGGACTTTATGATCTTAAAGGTCTTTTTCAACTGAAGGAGTCCTATGATTCTATAATCCACATTCAAGTTTGCTGGCCCAGTAACAGCTAGCTTTTTTCAGTTCACATGCTATTACATCCCAATTCTATTTTTGCTTTTCCCCCCTATTTTATATAGACTTCCCTAAAGTCTATTCATGCCTCTTCCTAAATACGTGTGATGACAACTGTCATCCAGCAGCAATGACAGCACAAGGTTCTACATTTTTAATGGAACCTTTTACTTACATGCCCTTGACAATTACAATGGATGTTATTTCTATCATAATTACCAGTCTGTAAACATATCATATGAATCATACATGCCATTATTGCTGTAAACAGAAGCTAAAATCCAATACTGATGCCAGTAAGTCAGACCTGGGCAATGAATGCTTGCTCAGAACCATGAAACTGATTTTTTTTTTCAGAGATCTTTTCTCTAAATAACAACCTGATGTACAAAATGCTGATTTTGGGGGTGTTCAAAGAACAGATCTACATCTAAAGGCTTATGGTTCAGACTTGTCTCTAATTAAGAAGTGTCCTGAAGTGAACAAAGGGCCACACAGTAGGAAATATATTCCTGCAGACACCAATTCACACCTGTTAATGATTAGTTTGCAGACACTGCCAGATGTGCTATTTATCTGATGATCAGAGTAATTGAAATGAATTGCTCTGAATCAGTCATGTGAAATTGTCCTAGTTAAGTAGATGTGTTATTTCTCCTCTACTTTCTTATGGAAGAGATAAAGCTTATGATTTTCCTTAACACTGTCCTTTACACATTACATAGTGCTCCCACACAGAGTTTGAGCTGCATGCCACACCCCCATCCAAAAACCAAAGACAGCAACTATATCTGCACAGAAAGCTTTTTAAGTCTGCCCATGCATAGGAGTTCACAAAGGCATTGGTTAGTGGTAAAAACAGGTCATGATTTTTATCACATATCCAGAAATCTGCAGTTCAGTGCTTTAAAGGTCAAAACGTGAAACCCTTTGGATGCAGAGTTGCAAACTTTTAAAACTAACTGTCAAAGGGATGTAGTGGTAGTAGACAGTATCAGCATACCTCCCAAACAGGAACAAATGAAAAAAACCAACTTAATGCGAGCACAAAGGGAGAGTACAAAAGGAATGGACACAGTCAGTTGCCAGTTTCATGTGTTTTTGCTCCTTTTGCCACTGTTGGAGACAGAAGCACAGCACTGACCTGACCAAGACAGGCTTCTCTGTTCCCATGATGTTCTCCTGGCTTGGTATGTTATCAAGCTTACTTTCTTCCTAAGACACCTAAAACCAGCTACAATATCAAAACCTTTGTGACTACCAGGAATTGGTCTGTGAGAGGAGAAATAAGCAAATAAGAGGAAAGCCATTTTGACTTTTCTGTTGTCTACACCTACAAGACAGACTGATGATAAATTCAGCATGTATTTCATGCTGTAAAGTCCATAAGTAGAAAGGAGGACTAGGTGGGCTAAAGTATATGTATTATCTAGGTAAACATAAAAAGGATATCTTTAAACATAATATGGTCACAGTGGCATTGGTTTAAATTCTTTGCTGTAGTGCAAGGTTTCTTTTTATACATTGTTCCAGGTCTGGTGAAGCCTTTGATTTAGACTGTGGTAATTTTTTTGGCTTTTTGCCATTTGAAATATTTTTTGTTATCCAGGTAATCTTTCATAGTTTTCCTGTGGCAGATTGAAGTTTCTTTATATCTCCAGCACATCCTAGAGACTATTGCTCCTGGTTTGCCAGGAAAAAAGAAAAAAACACTGTGGAAAGTCTAATCGGAGAGATCAGAGAACTGAAACTAAGAATGGACAGAGGCATTAAAAGGCTTTCAAACTATGGTTTCCTGGAGATTTTCTCAGGGCCTTTGTGCACACTGAAAGTTCTAGCTGCAGTCTTGATACTAATAACTTCTAGTTCAGTTTCCTGCAACCTTTTGCCAGAAATACTTGTCTACTTCTATTTCTAGACTTACAACCCCATGTCTGCAATTGAATTTCCCTCAGGCTCGTGACCCCATGTCTTACATGAGGTCACAACACTTCATTTGTGAAGGTCACTGTTCCTATCTGAACAAGAACTGAGAAAGTTTGCTCTCCATTTTGGTGTATTTTTTCCTCAGAATACTACACCTCCAGCACTATTTATATGTTACTTAATGATCTCCATTGTACTGCTTGAAGCTGAAGCTCATGTGATCTGTTTAAGCTGTTGTGCAGCAAGACTGTAAGAGCTGGAAGAAGAGCAGAAATCTCTGAGCTCCCTGTGCAGTGTGCTGTCCACTGGACCATGAGCAGTAGTTGGCAGATATAACTAACAGTGTTCAGCTTTCTGTTGGTGAAGGTTTATTAAAAATTCTAATGATTTGTGTTTTTGTCTTAGGTTATTTATCTTATTTTCTCTCTCTCAAGGTTGGAGGGAGGTAGTCAGCATCATTACACCCCAGACAATTGAGTTGATTGCTTTTTTCATAATACTGTTGTGCAATTTTCAGTAGGTGACAGAATAGACAGAAGAAAAAGTGAGTGCTTTAAATAGAATTACTACAATGCTGTTTGCAAAATGTTCCTCCTTAACCCTTAACAAACAGACCATGCTCAGCTATTGGCATAAATTTATTCATTCAAGTTAACAGTTTTCTATCCCTAAATTTTGTCACATGGCTGTTACTGTCCTCCCTCGTTCTGTTTCCCTTTCTTAATTAGATTATGCTGATTTGTTCCTTTAGCTGTTCTTGTTTCTTATGTCTCAAAGATGTCTTTCTTTTTGCCTTCACTCACAAGTACATTCTTTCCTATATGTTTCCTTCTCCTCTTCTCCTATTTTTCTTTCTGTGACAAATACTATACCTATTCACAGGAGTATTAAAACTAGTTATAAGCTTTTAAAAAGATATGCTTTTAAAACAGTCATATAATGACAGAATCATAGAATGGCTTAGGTTGGAAGGGACCCAAAAGATCATCCTGTTCCAGCCCCCCTGCCACGGGCAGGGACACCTTCCACTAGACCAGATTGCTCAAAGCCCCATCCAGCCTGGTCTTGAACATCTCCAAGGATAGACCATCCACAGCTTCTCTAGGCAACCTGTACCAGTCCACTGTATTTTGATTAGGTAGGATAGATACACCAGCATTTCTCACAAACTTGCTTCCTAAATCCACCACTTATACAGGTTCCACAACCACCTTAGGTCACCCAATGCTCAGTTAGTGTTACCTTAAAACAAATATTCTTAATGTCATATTTAAGTGTTCCTTCAAGTCTCTACTTGTTGCTGCTGAAATCCATCTCTTCCTAATATCTCAGTGGGCAATAGAAATTAAATGAACATATTTGGAAGCAAAACAAACTAGAAACCTCTCTCTGTCCCAAAGGCCAATGGGTGCTGCTTTGATTACACGTGCATGGCCAGATCCCTCTTCCCAAAGTGAACTCCTCCACATAGTCCAGTGGAAATGGTCTGTGGTTCATGCACACAACCAAATGGTGTCTGCAACCACACAGGAATCTGAGTCAATGAAACTGTGCCATGCAC
The DNA here is from genome assembly GCA_013396755.1 of Sclerurus mexicanus. Taxonomy (NCBI): domain Eukaryota; kingdom Metazoa; phylum Chordata; class Aves; order Passeriformes; family Furnariidae; genus Sclerurus; species Sclerurus mexicanus. The sequence continues at coordinate 48,055 of VWZF01003278.1, forward strand.
CAGGATGAAAATGGAACACTCTGGACAGCTCAGTGCCAGTGTTCAGCCTGTGCCCTGGTCCTGTTTAGTTTTCATATATAAGTGTGCCAGGAAAGAGCAGCAAAAGCGGGTCTGCTCCAGGAAGGAGGCAGAGCTGGGATCTGGGGCCACCACAGCAAAGGCAGCATCAACACGGACAAGGCACAGTCTGGCAGAGTCTGCGCAGGGCTGGATTGGTGACAGCGACATGGTCAGAGCCCAGACATGCCAGAGCAGGGGAGCAGGGACATAGGGTGCCTGCAGGCACAGCCAGCTCTAAATTAGAGCTACCCTAGCAAGTAGGCGAGGATTCTACAGGGAATTCACATATTTTACATCTTGCCGAGGTAAGGGAAGTGGCAGAAGAGTGAAAACCATAAAGTGGGAGATGTTGTCGCACTGTTTCTTTTTTATTTGCTATATTCTTTTTTATTTGCTATATTCTTTTTTATTTGCTATATTTGCCTACATGCTGACCAGCCAGACTTCATATGCTTTATTCTTGCCAAAGTACACATGATGCATTCACAGTGCTGCTGAACTGAAAACTGGGCTCATTTGATTCCTTTAGGGGAGTCACTATTCACCTCACCACAAAATTAAAAATCTCCCATGTCTGTCTTGGCATTCAGTACGTGCTAATGAAACTTACCCTTCTTTTACCAACAGTATTCCCTGGATTTTGAAATAACTGCTGTTATTTCAAGAAGCATATAAACACAAATAATAGTAAACACTGCATATAATTTCCTTCTTGAGTTTCATCTGCCTTCTTGGGCAGCAATCAAACCTTCTATGGATGTCTTCTTGCTTTGAAAGTCTGTTCATAATTATTTTCCACTCCTACACAACACTTGTATGTCTTTGTGAAGTTTCCATAATTTATACCCCCATCCCAGTCTTCAAACCTTTAACATCCTTCTGTGCCTGGTATTTTTTCATTCTCCAAATACTAGTCACCTCCAAAAAGTTAAAGGAGAATTGTTTCTCTTTTCTTCAAAAATCTCGGTAGTATAATTATTGTCTCCAGTAAGTGTAATTTAACATGTCACTAAGCTCAAATTTTTACCATCTTATCAAGTTCATGAGGAAAAGATAAGATGCTGTAAACAGATTATATGCACGCTCTGGAAGAATCTTCAAAAATGTCAAAATTTTGTGTGTTCATATCATGACTAGACTTTGTAATTTGTCAGAAAATTTCTTAAATATTCACTGGACAGAGCATGACGCTACTATTTTGATGACTCAATAGTCTTATGGGCTTGCAGTGAAATTCATCCTAGAAATCCCCCAAGCTGGCTCAGTACTGAAGCTGACTCTGAGGCTCACGCACCCTAACCTTCTTTTACACTTATGAGAAGGGCAAAGATCAGGCCCTTGGTCCTACATTATTCACTCAGAACTCCTCATTACTTTGTATTATACTCATTACTGTCATTACTGTCTCTTTTCACACTCCCTAGCTGCTTAAAATTCTCTCTAAATAAGCTTTCTTTCAAAATATACCAGATCCAAGTGCACAAAAGTACCATAGTGAATTAAAATCATGGGGTTTTGACTAGAAGCATGGGAGGCCATGTGTGACAAGATATAGTACAATAGCAATCAAGATCTGTTTAGATCACTGCTCTTCCAATCTAAATATAATGTATTCTTATGTGCTATGTACATCCTGCTAGGTTATATGATAAAGCCCATCTGCACATCCACGAAGGAGTTCAGAGACAATGACCAGAGAGGGCCCCAACAATGCCCTGCCAGGCTACTGTCCGGCTCATCACAGTGGCCATAAGCCCATCACAGGGACCTTTAGCCCATCAAACACTCATCTGCACAAGCCCAGAGGAGCAGGCTGGAACCCAAATTAGAGACACCCAAGAAATGCCCACCCTGTCTGGATTCTTCCCAGGGTTGTTCCAGCAGAGCCATCAGCCCCAGTGCTGAAGCATGAAATCCAGAGGTCACTGAAAGAAGCTCTCCAGACCACTTTTTGGGTTATGGGGCATTATGGTTGCCTAGGGCTGAGACATATAGGATGGAAAAAGCAGTTCTTGATTATACTTGTTTGGGGATGTTTAGACGAGGAACCCAGTGCAGAACAAGGAAGGGGTTTAGGTGATTTTGGGAGGAATGAAAGTTGGAGAAGAGGGCTAAGAGAATGGAAAAGTTCAAACATATAAATAGTTTCCTTGTCAGTGCATTTGTCTGGCTGTGCCCTGCATCTGAAGAGCGAATCCTATTGTGTTCCCTTCAACCTCTTCCCTGAGTGAGAACTCCCTGCTGTGTGTACACTTGTGTGTATGGGGGTCTCATTGCAGCAGCCAGTCAGACCACAGGCTGGACACAAGTGTGTCCTCGGTGCCAAAAATTGGAAGGAGCACAAGTGTGCAAGCACTAGTGAAGATCAAGCTTGACTAGCCACTGAGTAGACTGGGAGCCAGGGGGTAGAGTGAATCCCTAAGGGACACCACTGCATGTGAGTGCTTGTGTATCTCAAGGAGCAAGAGCATAGATATGTCAGCTCTGGGATCTGGGAAGTCCTGAATCATTCTGTCTGTGTGACACACTGCCAGCAACTGGAGAGGGGCTACAGCCTTGGAGAGACTGGGATTCAAAGGCCAGCTACTAGATAGCCAAAGTGTCTGAGTCAGCTGCTTGTGGGATTCTGCACAAATACTGTACATATGTATAGGTATATATTTTCATTAGTGGACTTCCATTCTGCCCAGCCAGAGAGAGGAGCAGGATGAGGCTGTCGCTGTTATCTTAGCTTATCTGGGTGCTCAGAGCGTGTGTCTGATCTGTGCAGCTGACCTCATGTATACATGCATATGTGTATACAATGTGTAAATGCGTATATAGGAAACGGTCTCAAATTGCACCAGGAGAAGTTTAGATTGGATATTAGGAAAATATATTTTTCACCAAAAGCATTGTCAAACATTGGAAAGTGGTGGAGTCACCATCTCTGAAGGGATTTAAACAACATGTGGATGTGGCACTTGGGGACCTGGTTTAGTGGTGAATTTGGCAGTGCTGGGTTAATATTAATACTTGATCATCTTAAAAGTCTTTTCCAATATAACAAATTCTATAATTCTATGATTCTATATATGTATATATGTGTATATATGTGCAGGAAGACATATGTATACATGTACTTATAAAATATATATGTATTTATATAGTATATGTGCATTTGTATAGTACACATGCATGCTTTTTGTGCATGTATGTGCTGGAATGAGCTGGTAATGTTGCTGTGTTCAGTGAAATCTGTATGCCAGATGAGGTTGAGGGAGTGAGTTAGGATCATGGTTATAACCCAGCCTCATAACTTCGTGTTTGAACCATTATGTCAGTCTCTTATCACAGTAACAGAAAGAGTTGAACAAAGAAACAACTTTCATCCTTGCTTTTTCATAACAATTTAGGGTCTGCTCTTTTTCTTTTGTTAGCCACATTGTGCCTTTTGCCATCTTTCTGCAACCACAAAAGCTGGAATATATGCATATTTGAATGTAGACTGTGCTTTTTCCATAGTCTTGTAACTCCAGAAGGATTTAACATAATTCTCAGTGATTATTTCCAGTGCCTGTCTTTGCAGGTGGTCATTGATTTCCTGAGCTTCAGCAGAGTGAAATTGATGTCTAGCCTACACTAGTAAAAGGTTTACTGGAATAGATAAATCTCCCACTGCAGCTAATACTGGCAAGCACCCTATTATGGCTGCAGTTCTATAGTGGAGGAGAAAAGTAAAAGGTTTTCATATAGGTTTTTTTTCCTGGGAAGTGCAACACTGTTAGGCTTTTTGCTAGCAGAGAGATGTTATTCAAAATTTCACCCCTAAATGGTGTCAATAAGCTTTAGTCATAAATCTGGTTTGATTTTTCTCAGTCTCTCTGTTTCCCACGCGAAGCTGAAAGACAGCAATGAGAGCTGACACGTTGGCTTTAAATCTGCAGAAAGGCAGCAATTCCAGTCAGAAGACATACAGAACAGGGATTCAACCTTGGCTTGCGCATGGAAAGCTTTCTCCAAATGCATGCCACCAGGGTCCTGGATTTGTAACTTTGGAAAATGGGCAAATCTCTCAAATGTCCGTTTTTGTCTCAGTAAGACAGCACTGTGACAGGTAACACAACAAGAGCAGAGTGGGTGATGTGAGATGGGAGGAACCACTGCTCAAGACTGCATCTGAGGAGTTGAGGCTCTTGGAGGAGGGGGATCCTGTTTGGCAGAAGGGGCAGCAGCAGCACCACAGCACTGTGACTTCTCCACTTCCATGTTTCTGCATAGAAAGCATCAAGAAGGCAAGAACTGCACAGCCTCAGGAACCTTGACATGTTTTATTCGTGTACAGCATGCTAAAGTGCAAATTTAAAGCGCAGTAACTATTTCTGTCACACTCCCTGTGTGGACGTTGGTATAAAGAAGTGTCATCATGATGAAGAGAGGAGCTCTAACTAAGCAAAGTAGCTCATATTTGATTGATTATTGATTCGAGCCTTTAGCATGCATTTGCCTGCTTCTGACTTATTTGTGTGCAAATGACTGGTATAGGTAAGCCTGGTCATAATGTTACATGTAATTTCTTCTTCTATGGTATAAATTAAAAATGGTTGTACATATAAGGTGATATGGAAATACCAAACACATAAGGTTTATACTTACATAAACATTCAGGGCAACTCTGTCCTCAGAAACAATTAACAATGCAGTACAAAAGCCACATTGGGAGAGTTGCTAAGGTTATTGTGTGGATTAAACACCTCTTCTTTGTCTCAGCCATTCGAACTTGCTGTAGTGCAAAACAGCTACACAACAGGATAGTTAACAATTTGGGTGTACATTAAATCTCAGGCTCAGAGCTCATTGAAACTGTGGGGAAGAAAAGCCAGGGAAAGCATATTAGAGGTGCTGGCATTGCTCCTGGATGCATAATCTACCTGAGGGAGCTTTGAATCCCCTTGTTTGAGAACTACTGGCAGGACATCCGTGACCACACAGCACACAGAATATGTTCACCACACTTGTGTTGACTCAAGTTGAATGTCCAGCTTACAGAAGTTATGCTCAAAATTGCAAACTAGTTCTACTATATCTACACAAGGGATTTCCTGTTGCAGCTGCTGTCTTGGAAAGTTTGCAAAATCCTGTATTTTAGGTTACGGCCGTGGTGCACTGGATTTTGCCTCATTTTTAGTGTTCTTTTATGTGTGGGGTTTTGGTTTTTTTGGTTTTGTTTTCTGAGCAGACATATATGTTTAAACTACAGAATCTTGTGAAACTTACAAGCTGAAAAGTGACACTGAGAACAGTATTTTCTCTCGAAAATCAAAAATCAGCCTGGAAAGCTGTAAATTCTTCATGCACTTGTCATCTGGCCAATGGATCCTAAATATACTTGTCACCATGCCAATATTTCCTAAATATTTCTAATTTTGACCACTGAAGAACACAGTGTACATATAAACCATCAACTAAACACACTATGTGAGAGTTAAAGATGCAAACGCTATGCTTTTTTTTTTGAAGAACATTTGCTGTGATTCCTTTTAACCAACACTTATGCATGGACCTAAGCTAGGAAAGTCACTGCATCATACTGTACTCAGATTTATTTTTTAATAAAAGATAGAAACAACATTCTATAGCACTACATCCATTAAGTGTCTAATGAAAAATCAATAGCAACTGGGTACCTTATTCCAAGAATTGCTTTTAGAAATTCTACCCATGGGATATTTGTGAAAGGTAGGTTTAGTGTCTTAATTCCCACAAAGTGTGTAATTCCGGCTTGTTTCTATTTGTTTGATATTCATTGCAATACCTATAAAAAGCTCAGTAAAGTGTACTCATAAAAATTTAGTAAAGTTTTATACACATTACAATAAATACAAAAGAAGAGTCTATGGACTATCTCTCATATGTACAGTAAAGAGAGACCAACAACAAGCTCTGATAGTAAGTTGTAAATAAATGGTATTCTTCAGCACACAGACTAAACAGCACTATGTTTATTATAGTACTGTAATTCACTGGATATATGGATTCGATTCCCCTCTTATTTGCACTACAGTAAACCAAGAATTTACTTCACTAAGTGCAGGTTGAGGGATTTACATACTTTTGAACTCCTGTGTATGAGAAGAATCCTTTTCTCAATGTATACATGAAATTAAATAGATTTTTAAAAGAATAAAAGCAATAAAAATTTCCATACATAGAGTCAATATCTCTACAATTAAAATAATAAAGCTCTTAAATAAAACAAATTAAATTTTAGTCCAGAATTAATAACAAAAAACAAAATACTCCATGCAATGGCAACTTCGCTTTTTTTCTTGTCAACACAGAAACATAACCTGAGATTTTTTGCCTTGCCTTATTAAAAAAACTATACAGATTGTTAGCAGTAAACTAACTTTTATATATTTTGCTTTTGAGCAAAAAAGATCAGGATACCTATAGGATGCTTTCTGTTATTTTCAGGCCCTGACCACAGTTTCCCTACAGTATATAAAGTATTATGCTGCTCTTGTACTTTTCCAAAATATTTTTTTGAATCTTCAAACTAGATTTTGACTCTGTGCTCAAGAAAGTAAAATTATTGCCCATGGGAATGTATACATAATCTTCAATTCATTTTGTCAATCAGTTTATTATATTCAAATTTTGTCTGCACAGCACAGATAAAATGAACACTTAAATAATAAATATAAATACAGGGGGCTAAAAGTCCATGAAAAAATGCATAACGGACATTAAATTTGTATGCTGAAAAACAGTTTCATGTAAAGACAACATTTATACACTGGTGAGAACCATTTTGCAACCTGCTTGAAACTTGAAAAGTTGTTTTTTTGCTAAACCTACCAACTCTGCAAAACTTGCCAAGTTTAATTTGAAGTCTCGGCTATTAAAACTGTCATGACTCAGTGACATCCCTGTGGAGCAGAAGCTGGGAGCAGTGGGGCTTCCCACTCAAAGGGCAGGGCAGGACCCCATGGCCTGGGCTGGCCCAACTGCCCCATTGAGGGGCAGGGCAGGCAGAGGGTTAGGGGAGGATGTGGAGCAGAAACATTCCCAGCCCCAGCATCAGGCACCAACCTGGACACAGGGATGACAGTACATATTGTTCAGTTCAGTACCCCATTGCCAGCTGATAATCATTGGGAAGTGCTGCTGCCATTGCAAATACCTTAGAGGAGGGTCCCTGAAACAGCTGCATAATCTAAACCTCACCTAATGGTGAATTTTCAATGAACTACCAAAGAAAAGGTGCTAAAATAACATGTCTATAACATTCACTAGTCTGTTGAAATGATACCTGAGCCAACCATATATGAACTGGCTTTAAGTAATGAAAGTAATCTAGTCTAAGGTGTGCTGAGCTTAGCCAGGTTAAGAAATTGGATAAATTAGCTCATTATGAGCTCCCCAGTGTGCCAGGCATGAGTGTATGCACCTGAGATGCTTTACACAGATCTAGCTCAGCTATCTTAGCAGTCGACTGCAGTATGATGCATCATTTGTTTGTTTAGCTTCAAGCACATAGGAGGGTGTTTTTATACACTTAAAGTTCAGAAGGTACATAAGTCTTTGCACAGCATGGACTGCCAACTGGGCAGGTGCCTTCCTTCCAATACACAGGATATCAAAAGGGCAATTTCATGAATTTGTATGTTTCAGGGCTTCTCTTCCATTCTTATTTAAATAAAATAAATTAATAAAATAAAAGGAATTCTCTATGGCCTTCATCTGAGTTTCATGATAAATTGCTGGTCATAAACTCAGAGCTGCTCAAGCTTTTTCCTGATTTTATTTTTGCTAAGAACTCTAAAGGAATTTTGCTGTACCAAGTTATTCAAATTTAGAACATAATAGAAGCATAAGCTCTTATCCAGCAGCAACCATATCTGCCTGCATTAAAATATCTAACACTATTTGCTCAATCTCCAATTTACGTTTATCTACTCAAACACAAGAAAGGTCTGCAGGCTAAAATAGAGAAAAGCATTCCATGGTTCTGACATGCAGAGCACACAGAGAGAATAGAGTCCTTTTCCTGTAATGCTCTGCATTTGTCTACTAATGATTCTGACAAAACCAAATATAACCCAGTCCAGGACCTTGAAAGCTGATTTGAATAAATTTAAAACAGGCATTGGGTGGATGCCTATTATTATTCATAACTCCACTAGTCATTGCTTTGCCTCTCTATGCTCCATATTTAGAAGAACTAAGACTCAAACTAGGTATTTTTGCCATGAGTTTAACATTTGAGAAGGTTAGTTAAGACACACAGCCCTAGATGTGCCTTTGTGGTTTAGGAGGCTGATGGCATCATATGCTGTGTTAGAGATGCTGCCAGAAGGTCAAGGGAGGTGATCCTTCCTCTGTACTGAATGCTGGTGAGGCAACACCTGAAGAACTATGTTATGTGCTCCTCTACAAAAAACACATGGACATACTGGAGAGCATCAAACAAAGGGCCACTGAGATAATGAAGGAACTGAAATATCTCTCATGTGAGGAAAGACTGAGGGAGCTAGAACTGTTCAGCCTAGAGAAAAGGCGGCTCAGGAGGAACTTCATCAATGTATACAAATACGTGAAGGGAATGTTAAAAGAAGATGTATCTGGGCTCTTTCCAGTGGTGACTGTGACAAAACCAGATGCAATGGACATAAAACTGAAACACAGGAGGTTTCTTCTGAACTTCAGGATAAGTTGGTCCTCACAGAGACATTAAAAGTAAATCAAATTTTCACACCAAAATTCTTACAGAACTCACTATAAATTCACACATAAGCTTATCATTGTAAATGAATATAACTTACATGCAGGTGATTTAATTTTATTTCAGATGTGTCCCATAATTGGTAGCACAGATGTATAGTATGTTTCACCCTTTCAAGTCCACAAACTCCAGGATTGCTGTTCAGTGCCACACCTGTAAATGCGTTCTTCATACAACTTCTCTGTCAAAACCCTCTAGAAGCAGTTATATTCTGATTTTGGAGTTGTTTAATCATTATTATATGCTTTGTCTGCCCTGGTGACACAGTATGAAAGATCCTCTTATTTTCTTTTCATGAAAGGTTGTTGCAAAGTTGTTTTGCTGTTGTTCATTATGATGATTATTTGGGTTAATTAGTGTCAGATCACATTGGTTTCTGATGTCACCATGATATCATTTCATTATGGAATTTTGAAGCACTGCAATTTGCAAGTCCCTGTTTGCAATGCAAGAGTTAAAGACATTTCTATCCTCTGAGGGATTCAGAATATCTCGTTAAAATTCAGTGGAAGAATGACCTCTGGTTTAGGGCTAAAAATCTGTTTTACTGTCTGATTGAGTTTTATATAAAGTTCCACATAATTCTAGTTAAACCACAATTTGTAATGCTATGGCAAATTATCATTCAATTAGACTTAACTCTCACAGAAATACCCATACATAGGAGATATTGGAGATTCATGAAGGAAGGTGCTCAGGGTATGGATCATGTTCTGTTTATAAACACATATGGACATTTCATTACAAATCAATACAATATAAGTGATGCCTGAAAAAAAATATTTTAATATAGTTAATTCCCAAAAGCCCTAGCTAGAAGTAAATGCTTGTCACTAAGCCAGGTTGGGTCAGCTTTATGAATATTGAGCATTGCCTTGGCTCTTGAAGTAGGAAAGAATAAGTTTTTACTTAGTTATTCAAGTAGGCCTACTTAATGAAAAGAAAGTACTCTTAGACTGAATCTTAAGTACACTTTAGAGGCCTTGGGTTATGATCCCTTGGGATTATAACAGAACTCAGGTCTCAGAGACATCACCTTTGACTTCCATGTTTACATAGTTAATGCTGAAAGCATGACAATGGCTTATTCTTTTCCTAGAAAACTCATGAGTAAAATATAAATATAAGTTGACATCAACAATTTGCTTAATGTCATGGTAATTAACCTCAATCCTCCTGGAAATTATGCTAAAGGCATATGGAAAATGAAGTAGTGATTGGTAACATCCAATATGGCTTCAGTAAGGGAAAATCATACTTGACAAATATGGTGGCCTTCTACAACAGGGTTACAGTGTAGATAAGGGAAGAGTGATTGACATCATCTACCTGGACTTGTGCAAAGCATTTGACAGTGTCCAGCACAACATCCTTGTCTCTAAGCTGAAGAGACTTGGATTTGACAGATGGACCACGCAGTGAATGAGGAATTGGCTGGATAATTGTACACAAAGAATTGTGGTCAACAGCTCAATGTCCAAGTGTAGATCAGTGTCGAGTGTCAGCCTCAGGGGTCAGTACTGGGTCCAGTGTGTTTAACATCTTTGTCGTTGACATGGAGAGTGAGATTGACTGCACTCTTGGGAAGATTGCTGATGGCAACAGTCTGTGGGGTGTAGTTGACACACTGGAGGCAAGTGATGTCCTCCAGAGAGACCTGGACAGGCTTGAGAGATGGGCACATGCAAACTCATGAAGAGCAATAAGGCCAGGTGCAAGGGTCTGCACCTGGGTTAGGGCAATACCAAGCACAAATATCGGCTGGGCAGAGAAGGGATTGAGAGCAGCCCTGAGGAGAAAGACTTGGGGATGTTGATTGATGAGAAGGTCAATATGAGCAATGTATGCTGGTAGCCCAGAAAGCCAACCATGTCCTGGGCTTCATCAAAAGCACCATAGTCAGCAGATCAAGGAAGGTGATTCTCCCCCTCTATTCCACTCTCATGAGACTTCATCTGGAGTGCTGCATCCAGCTCTGAGGCCCCAAGATAAGAATAACCTGGACCTGTGGGAGTGAGCCCAGAGGAGTCCAGAAAGATGATCAAAGGGCTGGAGCACTTCTCCCACGGAGAAAGGCTGAGAGAGTTGGGGTTGTTCAGCCTGGAAAAGAGAAGGCTCTGGAGAAACCTTTTAGAAGCCATTCAGTACCTGAAAGGTAAAAGAGGTCTGGAAAGCTAATTTTTACAAGCGCATGGAGTGATAGGATGAGGAGGAATGACTGTTTTCAACCCTTTGAAATAGTTGATTTAGATTGGATATGAGGAAGAAACTCTTTACTGGAGGGTGTTGAGGCACTGGCACAGATTTCCCAGACAAGCTGTGGATGTCCCATATCTGGATGTGTTCAAGGCAAGGTTGGATGGGGCTTTGGGCAACCTTTACTGGAAGGTGTCCCTGTCCATGGCGGTGGGGTGTTGGAACTGAATGATCTTTAATGTCCCAACCCAAACCATTCTCAGATTCTCTGATTTCTAATTCAGTTCAGTCATTTTGAGGCTATATTATGTTTCCACCTTTATGGCAGATACCACTTCTGTTTGGGAGGGGTTTTTTTATTTATTTTGTTCTGATGTATATGTGCACAGCCCTTGGAGGCATTTTTAGGTTTATCATTTTTTAAATAAGGATGTGCATAATAATTTTACATTTTTTGAAATGGCTCCTCAGCTTTATCTGAACTAGATGCTTTACAGTATATAATATAATATAATGTCTTTACTTGTGTTAAATGCCAGCTCTTAGGCCCATCATTAGAAGATGTTATCTGCTTAAAACTGATTTCCTTTATCAATGAAAGGTTAATAATGTGAGCTGGCTCAGAATTGTATGAAAAGCAGTAAAAAAGGCTTAGTTAGACCACCTCATCTGTTGGGAGTGCTATTGACTTCACCTGATATTCTCTGTGAGATGAATGCAACAAGTTATTTTGTGTGTTTAAAATTAGTTCATGTTCAAAATTCTGGCTTGTCTTAGTTGAAGACATGCCATTGCTATCTTCTAGCTGTAACTTGCTTTCTAAGGAAAGTAAATCTTATGTTACTCTTGCAAAGTATTTTATTTTAAAAATAATTCCTGAAATGTCCAGCCCAGAGAGTTTTAACTATAATGTAATGAATATCATGGTGCACAGAGTTAATAAGAAGGATAAAGATGGAGTTTTATTTACCAAATCTGGAAAAGGTGTCACCAGAAACCTTGGAAAAAAACCAAAAAAACAAAAACAACCCCTCCACACACAAAGCTGTTCTATATAAGAAAGACATTAATATTAGTCATTTACTTCTGTCTTACGATGTTGTATACTTATGAAGTTACTTGAGAGCTTTGCATGAAAAAAATTCCAAATGTGAATATTGTAACTTATTCACATGTAAAAATATTTAAGCAAGTGAGCCATGTTTGGTGTCTGTGGAAACTGTGCAAGTTTTCCACTACCTATGAAGAGCCCAGATCTGTGTGGAGAAGTTTAGTGTACTTTCAGTATATTATCAGCCATTATTAGTGCACAAATTTTTCAGTAGGAAGGTAACATTTAGGAGAGTTTGGCCTCCTGCATATTGCAGACTAAAGACCTTCACCAACACAATTTAACTACTGTTTAAGAAAGAACACTGCTGATAAATCCTTTAAACTTTCTAGCAGGTGTATAGGCATCAATACGATGAAATTATATTAGTCAAAAAAGCTGATTTTTAAACTGAAGAAGTCAGCCATCTCCACATCTGACAGTTTTAATAGATCCTTTGTGATCAAAATGCCAAAAAAATCGTACAGATTGCTACCTCTTGAAAACTGGTGATAACCATACACATGAGCCTACAAGTATCCGAACACAAACAGTTCCTGCTGACACAAAAGTGTCTTTAAACTAACAACAGCAGAGTTTTTATGGGTCTGCCAGGACCATATACATTCCTCGTGTAATTTAGATTAACACTAATTCAGTAGTTTCAGAAAGTATACATAATTAATCAGAAATAGTCGACATTAGTATTGTACTTAGAATATTAGCCATCTGACTTTAGACCTTTACTGAATAAAGTGAAAAAAATGTGGTTTTTTTATACTCATGCACTTTTTCAGGTTGCCTAGTAAAGCAACCATACAGAAATCTTTTCTTCACTGTTGGAAAATATTGATCTTTTATTATAATGCAAAAAATAACATTTTCAGGCTTTCCAATACATCATAATCCTAATTTAGATGCTTTTCATTTTTGCTAATTGTCTGAGACAGTCTCTTTATTCAACTCAGATACCAACAAAAGTTTCAACTCTCCATCACCTTAGCCAGAATATATTTCAAGCAGCATCCAATGTCACCTTCTCTCGTTCTTATGTTCCTATAGCTTTCAGTCCCTATATATACACATAATATTTAAATTTTTTCCTAATGCAATCGTACTTTTACCATAGACAGATCTACATTTATCCATTTGTTTCCATAACTTAGACTGCAGATATTTTATTTAAAAAAAAATAAAAACCAAACCACTGTTGGCATAAATGTAAGGTGAAAAAATGATGAGCGTGGCAAAGGACTCAAGGAAATCTAATTTTTCATTAACATTCATAAAGCAGCATCACTTCCAATATACTCCAGCCTAAAGGACTAAAATTGAAGTTATTGCTAGCTTTGCTTATGTTCTACCCCAGACTCAGAATAGAATCAGACTCCCTTGACACCAATGTTTATACCTATGGGAAGACGGAGAGAGAGAAAAATGCCACTATGTGAATGAATTCTTATTTTACCAGTTATATCCTAAGCTGGTTACAAGCAGTCTAAAAATTGGTGTTTTTCTTTTTTTTCTAGTCCTAGGTAAAAAAAATGCTTTAGATTCATTCTATGTTGTAGTCATGATTCATACGTTACTATTAAAATGAAAAATTTCTCTATGCGACATAGAAATATATACCAGACAGACAGGAGGTGAATGATGATTCACTAATGCATCCAATGGAAGAAATGGGATGATTAGAAAAAACAGCCAGTTATCCAGGGCTGTCAGATGACTGCCTTCACGTGTGCCTGTTCACACCCCAAACTGGTTAGCTACTCCGGATAAAACTAGTGCAATGTGAGTTACATTTGGCTAGTTAAAAACAGTCATTCCAGCTAAACTTATGAAACTTCAGTTTCGAGGCCTAATTCTTGTCAAAATACCCATCAGTCAGCATACCTGACTAATGTAGGTGACTTACCATTGAGTGGTGGCACAAGTTGCCTAAGTACAGCCAGGCCTCTATGCTAAGAATAATAAACCCCAGAATCTTAAAATATTAAATTAGTAGTAAAAACAGTATGCAAAAATGATGATAGCATGACATGTTTGTGTGCATCAGTCCAAAATTCTGAGGTTCTCTGTATTTTAGTACTTTTTCTGCTGCAATTATAATGGAAAAAAACTTTACTGGCTCAAAATTTGTACATCACAATCAATTTTGCTATACACAGAAACATTATTTTGCAGAGTTGGCTTTTCTTGGTAAATGTTCTAAACTACTCTTTCTTCTAGGCATTATTATTATTATTAGAGATTTTGATTCTGACAACTGTATTTCTTTAATCATAGCTTTCAGAACATCAACTTTTCAAGGAAAAAAAAGAGTTTAGTCTATTTTTAATGTTCACATCTGGATGCACATGTCACACCACAATAGGCCATTCTGAAGTGTATGACACTTTCAGCACAAACATAAATATTGTGTTTGTCTTAAAGCTACCCAAGTTAACAGTCACCCATCCATTCATATACCCTAATTTTTTGTAGGGCAGGGACTCTCTTAGGCTTAATTATCCCCGTGTTATTGTGGGCAAATTAGTATCCCGCATTTTTGATACTGTTTTGTATGTCAGCTAAAAATGATGCTTAGTATCTAGGAGAAGGTGGATAGAAAAAGTGAAAGTAACAGTTGCTGTGATAATCAATTACATTAACTTTGCACTCTGAGGAACACCCACACTTTTGGAACTAATATTTTCTGCCAAAATCTTTTATTTACATCTCTCAGGAGACAGTACAAAACAGCATTCTTTGTCAGATTTGAACAGCAGTGATTGACTGTGATATTTGTAGGGTTCATCCACGCAAGATCCCTCTCCAGGGAGAAATACTGTCATCCTTTCCCCTAGACTGATTGTTACAAGTTGGAGCTCCTGGGGATTTCTTTGATTTATGTGGAAGGAAGTTTAAATACAAGTGGACTAGAATTAGGAGGATGCAGTACAAAAATCACACATTTTTGATATCTCCTCTTTGAAGGGTTAAATATACTTGGATCTTAAAACAAAAAATGGCAATGTTCTTTCTTGGTATTACAATATTCCTGGTGTAGTTTAGGATAAATCACCAGGATTTTTGCAAAAACTACTTGAATTTATAATCTTCATGGTGCCCTTTTATTTAAAGATATGAAGGACATTCCAGAACTCCACCCACTTTTATTGTAACATTCAAAATTTTAATTAAATTTCAATTAATTATTTGAAAAGGAGAGTGAAATAATGAGCTATATATAATAAAGACATACATCTTTGCTCTCTGTCGTGGTTTTTTTTTTGGGGGGGGATGTGATTTTTTTATTTCTAAGAGAACAGTGTATGCTGCACTGCATAAAGGACCTGAGCACAGGATGACTTTGAAATTAATTTCATGTATGAAGGAAACATTTATGGGTTTAGATGAAAACTTGCAATATTATCTGGCTTCGAAATATAGCAAACAAAAAACAAGGGAGTGTCTGTTCCTTCAAACAGATTTGCCCTCTGAGGTTTTAAAACCCTTGAACCTGCAGATAGATGTTGAAGGAACTGTCTGAAGGTTGCAATGACAGAGACTGGTACAACTGTTTCTCTTTGCCCTATTGTTATATTGTAAGCTTCATGCAATTTCACGGAGTTGTACAGGATTTTTGTCATTTTATGAAAAATCAAGATATACATAAACTCAGGTCATCATAAAAAATTAATACATTGTAAAATGATTTTTAAAAAAAGTGTGACACATGACAGCGTGTGATATATCATGAGATGACCTGAAAGTTTACTAGTTTTACCACTGTTTTCAATAAAAGACACCAGAAATTAAATCTTCACTGAGTCAAGGCTACACCAGTCTGTTCCCTTTCCTGTAAAAGGAATAGTTTCAGAAGGAACTATTCCAAATCTTACCTTGACAGTCACTATTTTAGCGCTGAATATCCACAAAGACAGAAAATTTCTAAGTATTACAGAGATAATGTTTCCTCCTACAGTGGGGCATCATCATGTTAAACTCTAGTGCTACTGTGATTAAATGAACATAATATCCTGCACAGTCCATGATCTTATCTCTCTTCAGTTTTCTAGTGGCAAAAATGTATTTTTGATCCTGTGTTTTAAATTTGATTTCTAAACATTTTTGTCCTCCATTTCACAGTGTCAAGGAGCCACCTTCCACTTCAATATGTCACATCATATTCTATTAAAGTAGATAAAAGACTTAAACTGCAAAATTCAGACCCAAACCCAGCTCTCAAAACACCTCAGATTCATTCACAGCTGTAAAAGATCATTAAATGTCTGAGACAACAAAATTCACAGCTGGATCCAGGTTTTGATCCAAACAGCTGTCTTTTTCCCCACTGACCCAAAGTCAGCGCTCTTTTCTGTGCAAATATTTCTCTCCGTTACCTTCTCTGTAACAGCATGCTAGGCTGAAGGTCCTGCCACGTTTCAATATATGCACAATTTATTCAATTTTAATATGTCTACAAAAGTAATGAACTCACTGTTATTTTTATTCTATCATTTAAGTCATTAATGAAAATGTTAAATGACACCCCCATACCTATGACAGACTCATTGTAACTTTATTCTACTTATCAGACCAGTTTGACTAATGAAAGATTGGAAACAATTTTGTAAATATGGGGGGTTTTCCTACCAGTTTTGTACCATTACTGTGGTATTTGTACCCTCATATTATGCAGACTGTGTTTTTCCAGCCCATTTATGGGAATGTCACTGCATACAATGTGAGAAATGTCTCTGAAGTTAAAGATTTTGCAGTCCACTCTTTGCCACCCCTCTAGGTTAATTGTTATGTTGCAAGAGGAAATTAAGTAAATTTATTTTTGTCTGTATGTGTGTGTGTGTGTTTTTAACTCAATATCACGTGATCGTTATCTAGGTGTTTGATTATATGTTCTGTTTGTTTTATCCCAGGGCTAAACTGAAGTAGACTCGTCTGTAAGTCTCTAGTTCTTTTTTCTTTTTTTTTTTTTTGCCTGATTTTGAAGGCAGATTTGTCAGTACATTCTGCAAAAGTCTTATTATCTTTCAAGCATTATTGAACAGAGTAAACTTTCTCAGTAAATATACAAGAAAAGCTCAGCAAAAATATGTACAACTGTTATTGGTAGTACTAGTAATACTAGTAGTAGTAGTAATATTGAGTGTAGACCAAAATTAAAATAGGAAATTTGAGCAGAGGTGCTTCCCCATTCTCTGCCAAGTACACTGAGAAGATCTATGTTAAATTACTTTGCCATTTGCTTTGAATGAAAGCCAGAGGAAAAAAAGAAATTCTGAGTATAAAAAAAATTTATTTGCTGATTTCTTTTTCTGAAGTGGTCATGCTTTATTTTTTTTTTAATATATGTTCATTTCCATCATTATTGTAAAGAAGAGAAATAATAAAATTTATGGTTTTGATAGACAGTGCATTGTTAAGCATTTTGTGAAATACCAACTTTATTTCTAGGTTCCCAAGAAATAAATGAAACAAAATTTTGGGATCACCAATTCCCATTAAAAAGTTTCTTCCTTTTTTTCTATTCAGCTCTACTTTTTTCTCAGGAAAAGCAGTTTCTGATAGTCTTCAAACCCCAATGTTACTGCTATTAAACTTAAGGAAAGAAAAGTGTTCAAAAGTTGTCATCAGATCTAGAGAACAGACCTAAGTTAAGAAAAACAGCTAGTACACCTGAGGTATTTTTGTTTGTTTGATCTGTCAAAGACTGCACATAGTTGACTAAAAGCAAGTCAGAGTCAATACAGGAGCTCAAGACCTCTCTCTGGAATTTTACCTGTCTTGTCCTGAACTTGCAATCAATCAGAAACTACTTTTTTTTAACTCACAGGAATCTAAAACTTAATGTTTTGGGGGTTTTATTGTTATAGAGACACCTGGTTACAGGAATATTTGGCAGATGGCCAAGAGAAACTGAGGACAAAATAAAAGGATAGGAAAAGTGACAAATTATTGAAGTGCTAGGGGGGTATGTAAAAAAGAATTATTTTTGGCATACAAAGAGCAAACATAAAGAGATGGGAAAGATTTCCCCTGAAATATAATTGCCTGTATCTAAGTAAATGAAAGGGCTTGTGATACCTAATAGCTGATGACATGACTTTAAACAGCTGTGCTTTCAAAGAGAAAAACAGGAACACCAGGCCTGAAGAATTGCATTCATCAGCAATAAGGGGACAATAAGGCTCATAAGAAAACAGAAAGATAAAAAAGATAGAAAAAGAGATTGTTCTTGATTATGATTCACTATTTGGTTTACCTTTATGTCTTCCTCAAGTCTTGCCTTCTTCATTGCCACTCTACTTGAGACTCTCCTATCTAGAAATGTCCTCCATATAGCAAGGGTGTAATTCATACATAATTTTTATAGGAAACACCCTGGTATATATGGGATAAAGTAATAATTGAAATGAGATCACTTGCTGGCTGTTTGAGCTTCCTTTGCAATTAAAAGCCTCTCTATGCTAGCTCAGAGGCAGACTAAGGTCCAGATTACCTTGCTTTGTTATATGTACTCTTGGGAGAGGCTCTGTCCAACTCTTCCCACATGGTTAGCAGGAAAAAAAAAAACAACAACCAAAAAAACCCCGCAAAAACCACAAAAAGTCCAGGGTCATTCAGTTCACTGAAGAACTGAATTTCCTCTGTCTTATTCCTTCCAGGTTCTTTCTGTCATTGTGTCGATCTTGGACAGACAGGCACCCTGAAGAGCAGAGTCTTCATAAAATATGACAATGGGCTTGAGGTTGTGCCCAGAGGAAGAACATTTTCTGACTGTGGGTTTTGAATGAACAAGAGGACTCAATCTACAGGAACTGACCACTGCTCTGACTAATGAGTGGCAATGGAATAAATCCTAACCCAAAAACATTGAAAGGAAGAGTGGAACAGCTTTTATTTTAATTAAAAACCCAAGAGCCAAATCAAATCAGTAAACAATTGAAAACATGAATCTGAGGGTTTATTGCTAATTCAGGCAATCAATATAAAACTGAAATATTAAGAGTTGGTTTTCCTTCCTTAAAATATTCCATGGGCCTCTTGTGTGGTAGGACTTCTAATTGAGAAGAAGCTGAAATGCTAATCATTCTCAGCTCTGAAGAAATGATTATGTATTATATCATTTTTGTAGTCTTTGGGGAACAAGAAGTCTAGCAACAACAGTATAAGCATTGTTTCTTCCCTTCTGATTTATGTGTCACCTGAATAGATATAGAAGAGACTGGAAATTCACTGGTAACAAAATGTGTTGCAATGGGATTCTTGTTTTTCCACTAATGTTCTCCCAAAAGTAGATTTGCCTCTCCTGTCTGTTTGGATTATACACCCTTCTAGACAGGGACTGACTTTCAGCATGCATTTGTGCAGTGTTCAGCATGATAGGTCTCCAGGTGCTATTACAATCCAAATAATGAACTACTAACTTGTTCCACTACTATATGTTCCTGAAAGTTTGTTTAATATTCTCAACCAAATCTAAGGATTAAATGGGTGTGTCTGTTAGTTACTTCCCTCTAAATTGTCCTTTGACTGCATATCATGCACTTAAAAAGAACCAGTTTGGATACGTGTTCCTTTTTACCCCCGGTTTCAAGTTTGTTTGTCTTCTGTCTCTGTACGATTGTCCTTAAGACAGAGATACAAAAGAGAGTTAACAACGGGAGGATAGTGTTTTTTTCTGTTCTTATGCATGACTTCAATTAGCATTAATAGGTGTTATGTGTGTGAATTGAAAGAGCAGACATAACTGTATTTGAAGTAAATGACACGTAAAGTTACTTATCCCATGAAAGCAAAGAGGTAGAGTATGTTTTATTATGGATTATATCTCTGACTAATGTCATACAATGCAACAAGATATTTAAAGAAAATTTCATTTTGCACTAACCCCGATGACTTACTATACAGCTTTTAAGACTGCAGAACTAACAAATTAATTGGGAAAATTTGAACTTGAATGTTTTCTCCCACTGTGAGAAATTTTTACATGCTTTATTTTACTTCTACTAATAAGTAGAAGCTTCAAAACCCTGTTTTTAATATTATTATTTCCAAAAATGCAGAAAGCAATGAAACAGAGAAAAAAGGGGTATTTTTTTCTTTATTTATCAACACCAAGAATACTGTGAGATTTTTAAGAAATGTGCTTTTTTCCCCCAAAAAAATTACAAGTGAGCAAAATTACAAGTCAATTTTCTTTCAACTGGCACATTAAGTGGCAATTGCTTAAAGCAAATGAGAAACTCTTTTTTAGATCAGGACACTGAGCTCAAGTGGAAGTTGTCAGATTTAATAAAGCAGAATGGTCCTAGGGAAGAAATTTTGTGTTTCTGTTTCCAG
The DNA here is from genome assembly GCA_013396755.1 of Sclerurus mexicanus. Lineage (NCBI taxonomy): Eukaryota > Metazoa > Chordata > Aves > Passeriformes > Furnariidae > Sclerurus > Sclerurus mexicanus. The sequence continues at coordinate 68,517 of VWZF01003278.1, forward strand.
TGGTGCATCTGTTTGTAGCACACGCTTTCTTCAGCAAATGCCAGTTTGCCTACAACACTTGCAATGAACTTTAATTGTCTGCTTTAGTAGAAAGTCTTAATTTTGATCTGACTCCCTTCAGGTAGCAATAAGTCAACTTACACAATCATACCTCCCTGTAGCAGACAAAGTAACCACCTTAATTTTCCCTCCTTCCTAACTTTTTAGGAAATGGTTGTAATTTTATGACTCTACTCTCACAGTGAGCAAGGATCTATAAGCTTTGGAACATAAGATGGTTCTGCAATAACAGCTATTTCTAAACCATTATAGTAATTAATCACAGAAGGAGCTACCGGAAAAAAAAATCTATAATTTTGAACATATAATTAAATTTTTATTGCTTTTAAACTGAAGTGTTTAGACCTTGAGAAAATCAGCTCAGCAGGGAAAAAAACCTTCCTCTTTGCCTCTCCTTCCTTCTGTGCTTTAGACAAAGCTTGGCAGAGCTCACAAGCTAGATGGGAGCTGATTTAACAGCTCTTTATTTCAGTCTACCTACTAAAGAACAAGAAAAGGTCACCTAAAAATTATTTTCTTAACAAAATTCACTGGAGGTGAGTTGGGATACAAAGTGAGGGCTTCCACATCCAAAGCTAGCAGTGGCACCTTGCAGAGGAAGAAGTCCATGTGCTCAGAGGAGGCAAGTGTTCCTGAGCTGGAAGTTGTGCTTACTGGCATTAGCAGAGGACTAAGGAGAAATGTAGATATGTCAGCAGAAAAATTTGACCCAATCAGAAAAATGGGATGAGAAAAGCCCTTTAGGTTTATTAAAAGTTTATATTTGATGACTAAAAACTTCAGTGGATTTTTACCTCTCCCCGATTTTATTTTTGTTTTGTTTTGGTTTTTTTTTTTAAAAAAAAAAAAAAAAGAAAAAGGCTGGTCATAGAAAATTTTATGCCAAAAAAAATACCACAAACTTCAGCTTCAGAGACTCCAAGACAGTCAAGTCTTTGGTCTTTCTGTTTGAGTTGTTTTGTTGGTTTTTTTCCCCCTTGGAAAGTTTGTTCCAAATTCAACTACAATTTAAAGCATTTAATTTGGAAACTTATGTTTTCAGTCTTCTCAACCTGAAACATAAAATTCTTTTCTCTCCCACACTGGACTAATAAATGTTTGAAAATCACACGAAATTTGTAGGTAATGCAGAAAGTAACATGCAAGTGCATTGTACACAGTAGCATACAAGTCCTTTGTAACATACAAGTGTTTTGTAACATACAAGTGCTTTGTGCACAGTGTGTATTTACTTATGTACTGTTCTGTTAGATTTCAGTTCTTATTCATATGGCAATTCAAAATATTTCTTCAAATCTCCGAAGCTCTTCATGGATGGAGGCTTTGCCAGATGAGAGACGGTTCAATACACAGTTTTTTCTCCACTCTGATAGCTGTCAGTTTTATTTAAGAGACCATTTACTTGACTTGTTTTCTGTTGACAAAATTAATGTTTTCACAGAAACATTATTTTTTGTTAGTTCACTTCTTCTGCTGAACTGTGTTTGCTTATTTTTAACACTTAATTTCACCTTATAGAATCATAGAATCGGTCAAGTTGGAAAAGACCTGCAATATCACCAAGTCCAACCACTAACCTAGAAGTCAAGTTCACCACCAAACCATGTCCCTAAGTGACATGTTTACACATCTTTAAAGTATCTCCAGGGATGGTGATTCAACCACCTCTCTGGGCAGCCTGTTCCAATGCTTGACAACCTTTCCATGAATATTTTTTTCCTAACAATCAGTCTAAATTCTCATCTTAAATGCATACATTTATAATATTTTTTGAACCAGGTTAGTGCTACAGATAGTCATATGTTGCATTCTTAACTTCATCTACAGCAGTCAAACATAAATTATCATTTCTGGCACAAGTTTTAGAACCTGTCTGGTTGGTCACATTGAATCAGTTGCATTGATTGCATTGAGTTTACCTGCAAAGATGCAGGTAAATCTCCCAAAAGGCTCTCTTCACCAATTAGCCTAAAGCGTCCTCTTTCCTAGGTCAGTGTTATGGAGGATATTTCACAGAGTACAGTTCCTGCATAGCTGTGGGAAACAGCTGTTTTGTGACCTTAGTTATGATTATGTTAGTTAATGGATTACTTTCCAGTGCTGTCAAGAGATGATGGATAAATTCTGTAGTGACTGTTGTCACACAGAAGCAGAAATCATGAGGTGGTTCTTCATCTCATCTACCTTTAACACCCATCTTAGTGTTGAGATAATTGTCTTTTCTAATTATACTTTTCATTGAGAACAGTAAGAAAGGTATGTTTTATACTGAAAAATTGACTTCAATAAAGTTCTTAATAAATCAGATAAATTCCTGGGTTTTTTTGCATACTGCTCAGATATGGAAATATTGGTTTATAATTGGAAATATACTAGGATAACTATTAACAAGTGCTATTCCTTAATAATTGAACAATATTCTTCCTCTTTTCCTGTGTTGCAAAATCCTGTGGTCTGTAGTACAGTCCTTTATTCTCCAAATTTGCATATTTCTAACTTGTATGATATGGATAAGCCACATTTAAGATGATTAGGCAGTAATCAAGCCTTAATAATAATAATTATATATATAATTAGCAAGTTTTAATGAACAATCAACTATTAATAAATTTTGAATTCCTCAGTAAAGCAATTTTAACTTCAGACATAGCTAAACCAATCCACATATTTCTTCTACAACTAATTTTCATTAAACCATCCTATTAACTGCAATGATTTACATGGCTAGAGAAGACCAAGGACTGCACACCTCAACAAATACGACTTTTAAATTATAATGTTACTAGTAAAAGGTGACAGGCTTTGTACTGATCTGAGAGTAAAGGGACTTGGGACTTGTCTGGACTTGCACTGTCCTGAGGTGAATTTAACTTATTTTGGCTGAGCTTGCAGTTTTCTTGTTGTCAGGTGACTATTGCCAAATTTGTTATAGCTTCAATTTATTTCTGTGCCCCTGTGTGGCATAACACCTCTTGCTAATTAATAGAGAGTAAAACTATGCAGCTATTATGGATTGAGTGAACTGTGCTTCATTTTAGATTTATAATTTATTATAGAAGAGTATGCATATCAGATAACATCAGAAATCCCAAGGTGTGATCACAGGTCATGGTGGTCAATCATTTTTAACAAAGGAAAGACCTCTTCCTGTGAGTCAGGCAAACCCAAATTTGAGGGTAAGAAAGATGACACTGGAAAATAGTGGGGTAAAGTCAAGCAAGAAAACATCAGAAAATGTGTAAAAATGATCCCAAGTGAACCCAAGACTGAAGAGGAAGAAATCACCACAACCAACATCATATTCTGCCTAATGAAGATATTGCTAGTTCATTGTGACCAACTTTTAATTCCTTTATTCCTGAAGCTCACACAAATTGTTGCCCCATTACCTCTGGGGTAGAGGAAGGACCCCACAGCATCAGGGAAAAGGGTGCTCACATATATAGGAAGCTGAATATATATATATATACATATATGCATATATATGTATTAATAGTGAGACTTTTCTGTAACAATTTGAATTTGACTAGAAGTGTTCATATCACCACAGCTGGACTAATAAAAACTATTTATTGTGGTTTAAGCAGACTGCTAATCTACATTAAATTCTTTGCTTTGTGTAAAAGAGTGTCATGTTTTACTCATAACTTAAACTGCAGCAATTACCTTTACTGAAAAAAAAAAAGGTAAAGAAAAATCCTAACTTGCAATTCAATTTTCTGCAAAATAAAAAGAATATGTTCCTCAAAGTTATCCAGTTATGAACTGTATTTTAAAGGGCAAGGTCAAGATAGTATCTTACTTTCCACTAAAGTATGGTTGGAAGCTTTCTTGGTAAGATTTGGGCATGTCTAGAGTGAGGAAAATTACTTTTTAAAAATTACATCTCTTTCTTTTTTTGTTAAGTTATCTGTGCTAGTTCTTCTCACTAGATTTATACATAAGGACTGACATTCTTCCACAGACAGCTTTAAAATTTCAGATTTTGACAAGAGTTCAAATAAATTTTTTGAAGAGAAAATAGTATTATATGACAGGGGTTAGTGGCAGACCCAGGCCTGTGTTCCTGTATGGTCTATATCTCAATAACATAGTCGTATTTATGTTTATATATGTGTTCCATGCCCATTATGTATGCATTTAGATTGTAAAATTATTATTGTATACTTTGAAGGAAAATTCATCTCCTGCAAGAGAAGTGTTGTAATACAATATTTGATAAAATCCAAAGAACATTGAATAATATAAGATGACCGGTCCACATTAGAGACCAGAAGAGATTAGAGAACATTAGAGAACACAGAAGAGCCAAGTCTGCAAGACTTTTTGTTTGACTTCTTTTACTAATTATTAAAATTCACAAAATTCACCTGCTTTAGATTTCTCTGCTTCTTATGTGTGAATCATGCTAAGCCATATGTGAAAAAAAAAATTAAAAATGAAAGTTTAGACCTTTAAAAAGTTCATGACTTTGCCAGACTCTTTTTTCTAGAAGATAAATAGCAGCAATGCATAGCCTATGGCAGAACATCAGAAAAGGTTTTTTTGAGGTTTCAGTGCATAGGAAAGCAAAACCAGAAAACTGAGACTCCCTGGGTAATCAAATCAGTCCCTTGCAATTGCCAGCATTTGAGTTTTCTAATTGTGTTCATGAATTTACCCATTATTTTAACTTCACATTGGTTGGCAGATGCCACCGAAAGACAGCGAATGGCCCTTTTCCCAGGGACCTGAGGTCATTCCCACAGAGCTCCTGAGTACCAGGAAGCAGTGTTTTGTTACATCATGCAACACTGCAGGCCAGTGTTTAATCCACCCCCAATAGATCATATGTCTAACTCTGGAGCATAATGTGATTGTGGGTTTGGCAGGGATTTCAGAGTTCTGTGCAACTGAGAGAGAAAGGAAAAGTAGCTGAAGAGTTACTTTCTCAAACATCCTGGTTTTTGTACAACACAAACTCTGTTATATCTGCTTTTCAGCAATTTTGCTCAAGTGTAACGAAGATTTTTGTTGGAAAAGGAATTAGAAAATGCACAGAGAACTAACTTGCATGTGTATATAAAAACAAATGAAAAGGAACTTTAAGCATTTATGTTTGGCTGTGTGCAAACACAACATGAACTGTTTCACCCTCTCATTGCAATTGTGAAGTACAAAGTAATTAAGAGAAAATATTTTTCTTTTTTCTTTGCTAGAAATCAAATAGTGTTTGAGTTCAAAAAGTACCACGAAAACCAACAACTAATAATAATTAAAAGCCTCTTATAATTCAAAATGTGTTCTGTTTTGTTGTTTTGGTTTGGTTTTTATTATTATTTTCTAAAGTTACTTTAAAACCCCAAACTTACAGAATATATATGTGTGTGCTTTGTATGCATATATATATGTACATGTATATGTACAGTTAAAGTATATATGTAGGCCTATACATAGGCATAATAAATTATGCTTACTGCATATTACTCATGAGTTCATATGGTGTCAAGTCTGCATTTCTTGATTCAAAAATTGTCTGGAGGAGCTCTTAAGAAAATAACTACGTTTGAGTTAAAGTTTATAACACTGATTGCTTTTACTTATAATGGCGGGGGGTTTTTCAGGCTGTTTAGCTGTACATCTTACAGATATAAGCATTCACCATATGAAACTTCAATTAGCAATGATTTTCAAGATATAAAAAGGTGCCTATTACAATGGCACAGTGAGAATGTGTGGTATATGTTCATTTAAAGTGCTGTTAATTCAATTACTTTATCTGATCCAAAGTCACTTGGATTATATTAAATTAGCCATCTGTTTGGCTTTCACCTTGGAATGTCTGCCAGATGCTGAGTTTGTTTATAGACAATTCATTTGCAGACACAGCCTTAACAACAGGCTTGCTTGTTGGGGACTATCCCTTATGGAAGAGTTTACCTGGAAAGATGGAACTGTGCACTCCCAGCAACAACTGCTTGTTCAAAGGGTAAAAATATATTGACTACTTTGTGTCTAGTACACTATTACACAAATTATCTCCTCTTATTAATTTCTGTAATCTTTGTGATGAAGAGACTTAAATGGTTTCACAAAGCTGCATCGTTCTATATAGTGCCCATTTATACATTTTATGGTTTTCTTTTTAATTAAGGTCTGGCACTAAAATTAATATAACATTTTGTTATCTACTGGGCATGGAAGCTTTTTACTAAGTCTCCAGATAGCTTTTAAAAGTCTATTAAAAAGCTGTATGTCATTCCACTGTTCGTACACAAGGGGAAAATATTTCTTAAAAGAGATGGGCAGCATTCTTTTCCTCTACCCTCCAAAATAACAGTTTTTCTTCTTCACAAAATTTATACAAAGGTGCTCAGGAAGATTCCAGAATTGGACAGAATTTAATCAAAATGCTTTGATTGTCTTTTTTTTCAGCAGCTATTCAAGAGTAGTCCCCCATGGACTAGCAAATGTTCGTCACTTGTCCAAATAAACAGGATAGCATATAATCACTGAGCAAAAATCAGAAGCAGTTTATGCTCATCTGGAGAGATTTTTTGATTAAATAACAGTCTGAATCCAGCCTTTAGTTGTCAAAGATACTTGACAGATAGTGACATTGCTTGTCTTAGACATAAGGCTGAGTATTAACAACTACTGTCAGCACAAAAAATCAGAAATTGACTTTCTTCAGGCAACAATAAAAGTCTATTTGTATAATAAAAATAACTAATTTTTGTTGCGTAGAAGAACTAAACATGTTCATATATAATGTATAAAAATTTCACAAGAAATACAAGCATTGTTACTTGGTGGTTAAGTCAATTTTGAAACGATAGGATTTAGATGATTTCCTTTCTTTAGGGAAATTGTATACCACTTTTGTTTATTACAGGACTTTAAAAAGAGGCTTTCTTATCTTTCATTGAAATATTTGGTCCTGACCAATGTTATGAACAGGATAATAAAATGGATGGATTATGATCCAGTTTGTTTTGACATGGAAATCTCATGATTCAGCTGAATACATATAGAAATTTGGTATTTGAGCACTGAACTCTGGTGCTGACCCATTCCAAAAAGGTTTGAGTTGTACTGCGAATTTGCATGTTAATACTTCTAAAGCTTTTTATTTAACATTTTTTATGTAGACTAAATTGATACATAAAAATATGGTATACATCTATTTGAACCAGCCAGTCATTTAGGTCACTTAGACCGATTAAAGTTCCTTATTAGATATGAAATGGCAGATTTTCAGGAGCAACCTAACCGACAAACAAAAAATTCCACCTGTGCAGTAGATGGCTCATCAGAGTTTGCATTGGCCATGACAAGGAAGTCTTTTTAAGATGAGGAAGATTCTGGATTTATGCATGGGCTAATCTTGAACCTCACAGTTCTTTTTCAAAAGACAGATCCAAATACTAATTTTAAACACATTCATCATCGATTTCTCCATCTCAATTGCATTCTATATTGTCCCTGGCAAAGAGTAACTCACAACACATTTTTCCATTAACCTCCTACACTCTTTATGAAGCAGGAAAGGGAGTGCCACTGACGACACTGATATAAATTTTTGTCTTTTGGGTTTTCATCCATTGCCTGAAAACGTTGAGAGCAGAGTGAACTGATGACATAGCAAAAAGAATGGGTGACAAGAATGGATCAAGCAACAGGTTATAACACTAGAAAATTTAAGGAAACTGGGCTGGGCAAAGGAACAGAAATGTAGGTCAGAAAACTGGAAATATTCTTTATAAACAAATAAGTAAATAAAGGCTTGGGAAAGAGGTCTGGTATTGTACATGGTAAGTTCTGGAAATATTAGAAAGTAAACCAGAATGAACTGCAGAAATTTTGAAATGATAATCAAGATAAAGGCAACACTAAAATATTATCAGAATATGAGGCAGAATTACAAAGACTGCTTCTGCCTGAAATGTTTCACACTAATGTCTTTTCTTTTTACATTTAGAAGTTCTCATAAAGTAACCAAATGATTAAGAAATAGATTTTAGACTTATGAGTGGTAATAAAGAGAAATTTTTGTCAAGTTAATTTTTCAAATAAAAAAAGGTGCAAAAGAAATATATGATGCATTAAATCATTTTTAGGTATGTTTAGATATGTTTACTTGGATATGTTCTTTGTCTTTTTTATTTCAGCATTTTCAAGTTATTTGAAATATGATGTCTTTCAACATTTTGTTGTTTTGTTTTTTATTTGAAAGAGGAAATTGTGTTGAAATATCAACATTTTCCCTTGGATGAAAATGTTATTTCACAATAAATTCTAAGGAGTAATATATTGTTAAAATCTGTGGCAGAATACGTGAGCAAACAGCAAGGCTTTTGAGTTTTAGCTCCTAAAATAATAATAATCCCTAGAAACAGAAGTAGCTTTCAATTTATTACAACTTTCTAATTGGAACTCATTTTATTTTAAGAAAAAAATATAAATTTATGTTAATTTTAAAAATATAAGAAGAGATTTTATATGCTGTTTAGAGGAACTAACTCATGCTTTAGAAGCCACAAGTTTATATAAGACAAATTAGGAAGTAGAATATTAGTCTTTTCCATTTTAAAAGACTGTTCCAATGTTTAGGCTATTAACTACTAAAAATTGCCTTCACAGTAAAACTCAATGGATCTCTTTCTAGTACCAAGTCAAAATAATAATAAAAAAAAAATTAAAAATCCAGAAATATTTTTTTAAAATAATCCTTCTTTTAAAGGCAGAGTAGGTATAAGGTTATTCCATAGTGTTATGTGAGTATATTAGAGACAAGGTAAGTTTTATTTGTCATAAAGATGAGATGTGGATCACCAGGAAAGAAGATCCATCCCAGTAACTGGAAATTTGATGAAAAAATCATCAATATCTGCAGACAGTTCTTCGGACAAAAGCTTAGGGAAAAAAATACCTATATAGTGCAAAACTCCAATGTTTGTAGTGGGACACAGGCAAATAGATAATAAATATATGTGATTCACAAACTTATGCATAGAACAAATATGCAATGGATATAAAATAAATATTATATGTCTCTACATATACTTGTATGCATTAATTGTATGTAAAATGCAAGCACAGGAACATAAAGTAGTAGGATCCAGGCTGCGTTTGGACCATGTAGATACACCAATATTATGACATGGAGTTTGTCCCTCAAAATCTTGACCTAGATCAACCAATCTCTTTTCTCCTTCAAGTCCTTGATGAAAACTCCTTTCTTTATGAGCCTTCCTACCCTGATCTCTTCATCAATTTTATCTATGCTCCTTGAAAAGTGTTATCTAGCACAAACTGAAATAGACTCTATAAAACTGAGAATGTTCAGTTGTAATATTTTTAGTGCAGATATTCTGTCTTTCATGTTTTTAAAGGATCTGGCACACTTATGTCACCCTATAAATGCATTAATTTAGTTTGAATGAAATTTGCTTCATCCACAATATTGATATTGATAGTGATAGGTCAATGTGTTGGCTTTTGCTACTGTAAATATAGTTGTGTTTTCAGGGAAATATCATGCATGTAACTATTTCACATAATATATTTCTTAACAAGGCAACTGTCAGGAAAAAGGTGAATAGAAGGAAGTGAAAAAGAAAGCAAGAAAAAAGATAGAAAGCAAACAAAGATGAGAGTGCATAAAATACTGATAGGGGAAAGGGTGGGTTTTGAGGGAAAAGGACAGAGAAAAAAGTGAGATGGTAAAGAGAGGGCCAAAGAGATGAAATATGGATATAGAACAAGAGATACACAAATTGAAAAGAGAGGAAATAGAAGCTAAATCAACCCAGGAGCCATGGAAACAAAGTAGAAAACAATGTTAAAAAAACTAAAACAGCAAGGCAGGATGGTTAAATCTCGTCTAAGTGTGGAACAGCCTTCCACTGTTTTTCTTTTTTCTAGGACTGCCCTCAGGTTAAAAAAATACACATCTCCCTCACTGCTCTAGTCATGTTGTCAAAACCCTTAATGCAGACTCTGGCTAACAAAAGGACTCTATTTACTTCCTATGCTGATGATACACTATCAGTATAAGTCATGTCTTCACTGCATGACTAAATCTTGATTGGTCTCCTCTTTTTTAAGAACTAAAAATACTACAGACTTCTGTGTATCTGTGCAAATGATGAAGACTTAGGCTAAAACAAAGTAAGGATTGCTTTGTTTTAAAACATAATGCCTATAAAGGTCTACATAGATGGATGAAATACGGAGCCAAAATTTTGACATAAAATATCCCACCCATAGCTGTCACCTCACTTCGAAGATAGTAAAATTGCTGAGTATTTACTCATTAAATTATACAGTTTGTTTCTTTATTCACATAGATTTTGCTTCTCTGCTTTCCCAAGCCTAAGCATCAGCTACTCAAGGCCTTACAACAGACAGGATTTAGAAACTGATCGTTAATCTGTTTATCTCATGTGATCATCCAAACTTCTAGCCAGACATTTTGCAATCAAACTTGACATATGGGGAAATTTATCTCAAAGAATAAAGTTATAGTAATTTCCTCCAAGAGACATTAAAACCAGAAGGTTTCTGGCCAGTTGTTGGGTTGGTTTCCTTGTTTGTTTTTATGATTACACTTATGGGTAAAACATCAAGATGGAATCCTGGATTTTATTTATTTCCCAATGTGACAGTATTTAAAACTGTCTCCCAACATTTCCATCTGCTCTGAACTGAAAGCTACAGACTTAACTGTGACACAGGCCACAGCCCAGTTCTCCTGACATCACTGCTGCAGTGTTGGACCAAGAGATCAAGATGACAAGAGCTGGACCATGAGTGAGGCCCTTGACTGACGGTTATGGCAGGAAATAACAGGTTTCAACCCTTCTTCCTAGCCCATTTCTGTATGTTTTAATTTTGGTGTCATTGAAGGCAAAATATAAAAATAGTCACAGAATCACAGAATCATTTAGGCTGCAAAAAACCGCCAAGATCATTGAGTCCAACCTTTGACCAATACCATCATGTCAACTAGACCATGGCACCAAGTGACTCATCCGGTTGTTTCTTGAACACCTCCAGGGATAGTGACTCCACCACCTCTCTGGACCGTCTGTTCCAATGTTTAACATCCCTTTGTATGAAGAAATTCCTCCCGATGTCCAACCTGAACATCCCTTGGCACATCTTGAGGATATAACTAATATTATGAACAAGATCAGGACTCATTTCAGCCACTTTTTCAAATGCCTTGACCACCAGACCAAAGGAAAAGAGCAAACCTTGCTTACCACTCTCAGGATCATGTGAATAGAGAGATCTACCTTTATTATTTCTGCATAGGGATGGAGACATGGAAGTTTAGGATGCCAAATCCTCACCTTTGAAGAAGTATGGAAAAAGTTCTATCAAATGCATCCTTACTGGTCACCATTCATTAGTGCATGCAGCAGAGGTTAGTGCATTTAACTAAATATTAGTGCAGCTCACTGGATAGGACATCCTTTGTGTCAAGGCAGTGGAGGGATATCCTGCATGGCATACACTTGCTGCTCCCACAGAAACTAATGGGTGTGTCGGCATAAGTATCAAGCAGAACTGAGCCTAAGGGAAATGTTTTCTTTGAGCAAAATGTAATCATTACTGACAAAATGGAATATGAATGTGTCTTACTGCTGTCTATTTAAAGCCTTAGATTAAAAGTAAGGCAATTTCTCAATGCCTGAGGAGTCATGCCTAGGAATGGTGTACTTAGAAAAATATACAGAATAAAAAGTTGGTGTTGACTAAAACACATTACCATCTGCTTCTTTGTTTCATTCCACTAGAGATTAATTGAGTTGATCTGAGTTAGCAGATACTCTCAATGAAATTACATAGTGTGTTGATGAGGATTTCAATTCAGCTACTGATTAACTTGTTAGAATACCCAGGTGAGGTGATAATTGTTCCAGAAATCTGAATACAAAATTTTAAAACCAAGTTACTGCTCGTTCTTGAAGGTTGTGCTGACTTAAGAGTTTTTTTCCATTTCTGTCATTATCAACCACGCTATAAAGAATTAAGCCCTATTTATGTAACGATCATATGAGCTTATGTGTACATATGTGTTTGTAACTCTGTGTGTGTTTAGGTATATGCAGATATATAGACATATGTATTTATTCAGGCACATGTGAAAGTCCTAACCATTTCTATGGCAGGACTTTCACATATCTGGACTGTAGATTTTTCAAATTATTATGAAAAATTATGTCCTTATTGCTTAAAAAATGCCAAATTCCCTAAATCTGCTTCTGGAATCCCACCTATGTACATCTTGGCTTCTTCAGTATATTTAAAAATCTTGAGTCTCTTTTTTAAAATGAGACTTTACTCCAAAGTAATTAACTTGAAAAACATGTATTTAAATGAACGTATTCTATGAAATGATTGAAATTGTTGAATTAAATAGATGATAGAGAAGAGAAACTAAGGAAGTTACTGTACAAATGGTGTAGAGCCACTGTCGAAGTTATGCAATTTTATCCCTTGCATGTCATCATCAATGTCAATGCCAATATTTTTAAATGAGTGGAAATTACAATAGCTCCACTGACTTCAGCAGAGCTCCAGTTGGGTGGAAGGCTACATCTACATCCAGTGGTAAATTTAAAGGGACTGTTTGGAATAAATTAGTTCTCCTTTTGAAATTAATCTTACTTTCTAAAACAATACTAAAATTCCCATCCAAAAAGACAGATAATTACAACTGGAAACATGTAGCAGCTTAAGGCAGCATGAATCATTCCAAACCATTTGTGTTAGAGTAATATGCATTTTAGGAATGAAAACAAATTATAGTTCTAAAGCATGACCAAGTAAAAGATACCCACTGTTTTGTCCATTATTTTATTGAACTCACAGTAATTCTGGTTCACAACTTTATGTTCCACATAATACAATTATACAACCTGAGCCTTGATGTCTGAGTTCCATAGCTATTTTTACAACTCCAGAGGAAAGCCTTTTGTGAATTTGCAAGCAATTCCTGGAGCAGTGGTCCTGATAAAGAACACCTAACCATACAATAAGCAAAAAAAAAAAAATTGTTTTCCTTAATAACAATGCCTCATTATTCCTTTCAAACACACAGCACTTATACTAAGATGTTAAAAATGAAATGCACTCATCTATTTAAGAGTGAGGTTTTTTCTGTTTTGTCTCCTTTTTCTTATCCTCAGTACTTCAAGTCAAGCTGTGAGGAAAATCTCTTATGCCTGCTATGCAGTTTTATCTTAATCCAGGGAAGTGGGAATCTAGCAAATAAAAAATAATCCAAAAGTTAATGTGGAAAAAAATATCTAGGCAAAATTTGGACAGTGCAAAATTCTTAATGCACAGAAAGCCTGAAGCAGTATTCTGTCTCTCTTATTTGAAGAGTGATTATAAAGATAATCAACCATATCTTTTATTTCTTTATTATTGACATTAGTACTGCTTTTTAATTTGACTGTGAAGCAATTTCTGTATATTTATGAAGTAAATGCAAGCAAACATTATGGACTGGCTTTTCCACAGATGCCCTATTAAACTATTTAATCTTAATATAAATTAGGTTGATGGCCTCAGTTCTGCAATGTGAAATGTAATTGCAAATTCCTAGTGTTTGTGTAAAGTCCAGTCAGTCTGAAAATATTGGTTTATGGCTACTAACATATTACTGACATCATGCTTTGGGCTGATGAAATATGAAAACTCTATTGTCCTATGTATATATATATTCTCCCAAGTTTTATTTTTCCAGCTCTCATGCATTAATTTTTATTTAAGTTCACTCTTTTCACATTTAAAGAAGCATCACTGCACCTCTTGACAAACAAGTTTTAGGTAATGGCTTATTTATAGATTTATTTTTTTTTTAATTAGCGAAAATAAAAGTTGACAGTTGTTGAGATTAAATGTACCTAATGTGTAACATAGGTTACCTAGCATTAAGCTTGTCGAAAAAAAGATGGGATAAAAAAACAAACCTGGCGGTTTTTTTCTTACTTCACTGAAGGGAAATAAGTGGAGTGTTTAGCTAGATTTTTGGGGGGTTATTTTAATTAAAAGAGAAGGGATATATTAAAGAAAAAGGATAGGTAGTAGCTATGGCAATTATTGCCTTGGGAGGAGTCACATAGAAATCAGGTAAATTGCTCTAAAGAAATATACCAATGCCAATTACTTTCATTAAATCATGTAGTTAATAAACAAGGTTTTGATTCACAGGTAGATGAGGAATGAGGTGCTTTTATTACACAACTGTTCCTGTCAATGTCTCTTCAAGATGGTTTCTATCTGTCAGAAGAGACTATTCAGCACAAGCCTTTAAGTGGGTGCAACTGCACTTGGATTGAGTTTTCAGCAAACAAGGCATAATGTCACCACTTTCTGTAAATGATGGAACTTTTTAAAGGGACATTGTGAAAGGATCAATGTGGGATTTTATTGTTTCATAATACATTGGTATGAACTATTCCTTTTTTCCTTTTTTTTAATTAAAAAATATTGCAAGTTTATATTAAAAACTCAATGCGTGTTTGTTCAGGGGTTTTTTGTTTGTTTGTTCTTACAGTAAGCATTAATAAGTGGTTAAAGACAGTCTCAAAAGTGTTTTGTTCCTAAGTAAACAGTAGCAATGCCAGTAAGTAAAGTGTTCTCTTTTAACATCATCCTACAAAAGAAAGATGCTCATATTATTACTCTAGATCCTGGTGATCCTAAAAGGGGTTTATAGGATCAGTTATTGGGAAGTCACCATACGTAGTCCAAGGACCTGGTGTTTGGTCCAAGTTATACCTCAAATAGGGTCAATACTCAGTTAAAGTTATGGTACTTAGGACTTTGTCCAGTCAGGTCTTGCAAGTCTCAAGTTGAGTTTACAGATTCTCTATGCAAACATTCCAATATTTTCAGAGTGGAAAAGTACAGACCTGAATTTGAGAATAGCTGATTGGACTTATCCAACCAGAACTTTTCTTCAGCACATGTTTATTCTACTTGACAGAAGTTTTCTGAAATAAGAAGGTGTTCACAACGTTTTCATGGACTGAAGACTTGTTCCTTGAAAAACTGTGATTCTGGAACCCTGAATAGGATCTTAGTTTTCTGGACTTTACAGTGCAGAAAGTATCAGGTTCAAAGTTGCTTGGTGTGAAATCAGATGTGAGAAAAAGGGAAGCAGTATCAACTCACAGTCAGGACTCTGGATTGGAATTGTGAAACTGATACAGCTCAGCCCTTTTTCTGGACAGAATGGATAGTTTAGACGAAGTCTTTGTCATCTTCTACAATGTCTCTCTCTCTATTACCAACCTTCACTTTTGAGAACTGTTAATACTCCCTGTCTCTTTGGTAATCTGATACTTGTGAGACTCCCCAGAGCGAAAACCATAAAAGATCATTTAAAAATAAATAAATCTTGTTAAAAGGGAACACTTTCAGATGGTGAATATGCTATTCCTATTTAAAAAATGAGCAAAATGTGCAGTCATGCCTAGCTTGTTTTTGAGTGGCTTATGCTTGCCTCTCTTGACGGCTGTAAGGCATAATGGTAAAACATTGACACTTACAAACCAATTCTTGTGCTTCGATTTCATTTCTAAAGAGTCTGTTTTGCTCAGGGCATGTTGAGATAAGAAGTAAAGAAAGTTGTAGTAATTTAGTACATATTTCAATAAGCTCTTCCCTCAAACTCATCCGGACCTCGCTGTTAAGATATGACATTGGAAAACTATGACATTGGTAATTGAGTAGATTTACTTAAAAATTACATGAAGACATAGCTTTGGAAAAGAACAGATTGCACATCCAACTGTATAAGCACTCCATACATTAAAACAAAAAAGCCCCAACCAAACAATAGCAAAACCAAACTTCCTTTTCAGTGTATTTAAATAGATGGCAACATCTGTCCTGAGAGTCTCTCTCAAGGTGGGGACTCTGATCTCTGAGACTATAACTAAATGCAGAAACCCTGTAAACCTGTGTTAGTGGAAAAGCATTTATTTCTGAAAATCAATCTATTTTCCTTTGAAATCCTTCTGCCTTGCAGCTAACATCATATTGTTGTCTCATTCTTCCAGAATAGCAAGTGGAAGAAAGACAACTTGTTGAAAATTTTACTTAATGAAACCAGATGTGCAAGAAATTGTTTGTCATAGAGGTGCTCAACAGGAATGACTTATCTATCAAGAGTACTTGAAATTCTTCATGAAGGTCAAACAGACTCCAGAGTGCTTTTCCATGGAGAGCCATCTGAGTTTGGTATGCAGTAGCAGCTGATGATGATTAGTTCCATTTCATCATATAGAATGGCTAAACATCAGAATTTAACACATGCACATTGATTAAGTTCATTCTTATTCACTAAGTGAGTATATTTTTGTAGTGGTGCTGGCAGTAATTTTGTTCCCAGAGCTTCTGAATGATCAATGCTCTCAAGAAATATTGCACTGGATGACACTTTCTTGTTTCTTACTGACTCTGGTGGTTTTTTCATGACAGTAGCTGTGTCTGTACACTGTCCTGCACTTGAGTGAATCCAGTATTTCATTACTCAAACTCCTTCAAAAATATATGGATTTCTTCACTGGTCATTCAAGTAGTTCCTTTAAAACTGTGGTGCTATTTATCCCTTCACAATCTGCAATAAATCTAAGTTGTTAGGTAAGTTAAACCATGTTCAGAATTGTTACTGATTCATTCATGGGCAGTATAGACCATAGGTTTCCTTTTTGCATACAATCTACAATTTTTTGTTATCTAACTTCACTCTTCTTTTGAGGAAGGTTTTATACTTCATGTGCTTTGCTAAACTTTTTCACAGTAAAGGTTTCAAAAACACATGTTACCACCTTCAGGATATGTATTTCTTTAAGTTCAGGGGTCTCCCTGTGACAGTACAGATATAATGACTCATAGAAATTAATTCAAATTTAAAGAGCCCTTTTTAGTCCATATGCTCTATTCCTCAACTCAAAGTGTGACCTGTTTTGTGCTACATCAGATTGCTTACAGCTTTGTACAATTAAATATTCAATATCTCTAAGGGTTGAGATGTCTCTCTGGGAAAAGTGTGACTACCTTCTTGGTGAAAAAATATGCCTCTCCCATGCTTTCATTATTCACACCTGCTGTGCTCCAGTCCCATAATCTGCTTGGTGCCCCTTCTGGACTCACTCCAGAATTCCAAGGTCTTTCTTGTACTGGAGAGACCAAACCTGGGTATAACACTCCAGACACTTCACGGGTACCAAGGAGAGAGAAAAAAGCACTTACCTAAAGCTGCTGACTTACATCCTTGCTATTACAACCTCATATATAATTGACTTTGGCCACTACAAGGCCACATTTCTGACTTGTTTTCAGCCTTTTGTTCATCAGGATCCTCACATATTCTACTGCAAAAAACCCCGTACTGCTATGTGTATGTAATGGCATCAAAGATGTTTTAGAGATGATTTTTTTTAGCTTGGTAGACTTCTGTCAATACACATTTTCAGGGTTTGGTAGAAACATTACCTTGGTCTGACTGTGCAGTCAGCTGCTTCACTTGCAAATGCTTTTACAGTTCATAGAATATCACAGTATCATTAGTACAAAAAATGAAAACAGCACTCTGAATCTGAGATTTGTCAAAAATTTTGGCAAGGCTCATAAATCTAGTCTTGACGTACCTTTAACTCTACTGTCTGTTTAGTGACTGTATTTTGTTCTGTGACATTTTGTTTTCTTCTTTCAAGTACAAAATAAAATCCACTAGTTTCATGATAATAGCACAATGTTTAAATACAAGACACAAGATTTGTTTCTGAGAACACCAGTGAATAGCATTCTTCCAAAAGAAGCAGTGTTCATTATGAAATTCATATATGTGAATTTACACACAGTGAACAAACTGGAACTATTCTTATGTAGACCTTTCCTTTCCCTATTGCATTCTTCATTACCTACCACCTTCTCTCACATGAGAAAGAGGTTATTTGTCAATCAAGGTGAAAGTTATTCCAATGAACTATAAACCATGATGATGGAGGAAAGTAGGAACAGATAACCACTTTCCTTTAGAACTAGGAGGGCATGGTACACTCTCTAATAAAAGGGTGAAAAGACCTGTTTAAGCACACAATTATATTAATTTCCTCAGACCTTCACCTCACCAGTCAAATGCTTCTTCAGCAGAAAAATATATTATTAACTAAGCAGATTGCCCAGAGAAGCTGTGGATGTCCCATCCTTGGAAGTGTCCAAGGCTAGACTGGATAGGGCTTTAGGCAACCTGATCTGCAAAGGTGTCCCTGTCCATGATAGAGGGGTTGGAACTGGAAGATCACGGAAACACAGAGCCATAGAATATTCTGAGTTGGAAAGCACCCACAAGGATAATTGAATCCAATTCTTGGCCCTGAACAGGGCAACCCCAAGAGTCTGAGATTATTTCATGATCTTTATGGTCCCTTCCAACCCAAACCATTTTTGCTTCTAGTAATGATACTCCCTTCTCAAATGTCACTTCTTTAAACCAAAAACTCATTTGCTAGACCTCTGCCTGTGGTATGACTGTGCCATGGAAAAGTGTGTCCTGACATGACAGTTTAGGTAGGAAATACCTTCTTGTTCTCTTCATCCTTCAATACCACACTTTGCTGTGAAATGAGGATGGGACAACTGTGAAGAAGGCAGTCTAATCACATCTAATCTGCCACAACACTTCACCTCTTCCCTGAGCAGCAAGCGACACATCACCAGCTGTGGGTGTCAAGTTCAGTAGATGGGATTTTTAATTTACAGGCACAACAGCTTGATTTAAGTCTGTTGGCTCATGGCTTCAAAACGCAAATGAGTTACTGCAGGGTAACATGCTACTGCATATCAGCAGCTTCACAGCAGCTGTCTGGGAGCTCACAACAAATGTGAGATCATTTGAGATATCTCAGAGCTCCGTCAAGATTCAGAACAATACAGAAAGATGCTGTTTCTGGCTCTGTGGTTAGTACATTTACTTGGAAATCAAAGGTGTAGTTGTTAATTCTTCCTCCTGCCTACTTTTGAGCAGGTTCATGCGTGTTCCTGGATCTGAGAAATCAATTCACCTCCAAAAATAAAGTTAGCTTAGTCTTGGCAGAAGACATGTACTCGTAGGCTATATCAACCAAGGACTTTCAGAGAAATGCACATATGTGCATTTATCCCCAATTTATATCTCTGATAGAAATAGTAAGGCAGAAGAACTAAAGGAGGATTTCATCATAATTTTCTTTTATTAGCAGAGTAGTCAATGTTATATCAGTGCTGTGATAATAGCTCACTTAGCTCAAGCTTTGAGTTGGCTTTTCTTTGTCTTTTGCTTGCTTTTCAGGAGCATTAACACCAGGAGAAATATAGCACTCAGGTCTATAAACAGAGGTAAGAAAAAAGTTCAAGGAGTTACCTTGGGCTTGTTGAGTATTCTTAAAGGATTAGTACTGTGTGAACAATTAATGGGTTCACTACACAACAGGACTGATCCAAGGTTACATTCTGACACCACAGTTATTGGTTCTAGCAAATTATTGGATACTGAGGAAAGAATAGTAATTTGCAACAATTTACTTCTTATTGATGTTTTAAATTGTGTGTAACTTCTGCATAGAGAGAGCAATACACAAGGTAAGGAGGCACTAATTATTCTATTTCAGTCTCTTTAACAAAAATACCTTTTCTCATTGTAGAAGAAAGGACAAAAAAAATTCAAAGTGGTTTTCTTTTGTCAGAAACTTTATACTATTAATGTAACTACAGGAATAGAAGAGTTATAAGGATCAAATAAAGATGTTGATTCTTGATTATCTGAATATAAATACACACCACTAGTCTGTACTTGTTTCATGTGTTATATTTTTGATAAATACTAGTTAATGAGCAGGCAGAACAGGTTGCACATTTCACTTCTTTACTCTGTGGGTAACTGCAGTAACAGGTTGTGCAGAGGGTGAGGAGTCTCCCTCACTGGAGATATTCAAGAACTGTCTGGATGCCATGCAGGGCAACAAGCCCTACAATGATCCTGCCTGAGCAGGGAGTTTAGACCACATGAGCCACTGTGGTCCCTTCCAGCATAACTCATTCTGTAGTCCTGTGAGATGTAGGTTTATATATTAGAAAGGCCAAGCCAACCCATTCTGTCATGGTAGGTATCTGTTACAGATGGATGAAGAAGTGTACAAACACTTTAGACAACTGGGAGTGGCCTCATGGCTGCAGTTCATGGGGAACCCTAAACACCCCATAGTCTTCTGGGAGAGGCAACAGAGCTGGCTGGAGACCTCTGGTGTGTATCAAAGCCTGTTTCTTGATGCAGGTGGTAAATATGCTAATGGTCATCAGATAATCTGCTGGATCTCGTACTCACAAACAAGGAAGATGTGAAGATTGAAGATACCCTTGACAGCAGCAAAGGTGGAATTGAAGGCTTTAAGACCCTGAGAGAATCTGCAAAAAATTGAAATATATGGGCTGCAGGATCCAGTCTCAGTTTGTTGAAGAATCTTCTTGACAATATTCCATGAAAAACTGCTCTGGAGGTCAAAGGGATCAGGACAGCCAGTTGATCTAGGGCAGTCTTCTTTGAGCACAAAAATGGTGCACCCTGATATGCAGGAAGCTACACAAGTGCAACAGAAGGCTGTCTAGATGAACAGGTAACTCTGATCCAAAATAAACACCTGTGGTGGTGTTGCACACAAATGGAAACTGCCCAGAAGTACAGAGGCACTTCTAAGCATGCAGATAAGGAGTCAGAAGACCTAAAGTTCAGCTGGAAATTAATCCAGATAAGGATTTCAAGAAAAAGAATTTCTATAATTATGTCAACAACAAAATAAAACTAAAGAGAGTGTAAGTACAGGGTTCCTTGCTGCACAGTGGAGCAAGAGACCTAGTTTGTGGAAAAGGCCATAGATAGAGTCAGAACACTGAAAGTCTTTCTTGCTTCAGTTATTTCTGGTAAGATCCATCTTCTGGTCTCCCAGGTCGAAAATCTCCAGAGAGAAGTACAAACATATGCAGTATATAACTTTTCTACAGTGAGGCAAATCCCTTCAAGTCATGCAAAAGCAACTGGGTGTGAATGTGGCAGCTGGACAGTTTACACACAATGCACTGAATTCTGTAGGATCCACCAGATTTATAGCACAGCTGCAAAGGAACTGCATCACCACAGACCTGATAAGGTCAGTGCTTCAGAAAAACATTTGTTGCATATGGTTATGCAAAATAAATTTGTTCAGCCTACCAGAAGTCCTAAATAAACTTTGGTAAACTTAGTTTACTATCTTTCAGTACACGGATGGGTTTAATTTGCCCAAACACAGGCATCTAATACCTTTTGAGATACCTTAAGCTGCCCAAAGTATATGCTCTGGTTTGGCAGATATGATACACCACTTTAGATAAACCTACATCCTTCTGAAGGTCAGACTGAGTACTTGAGGGACTCTAAAATTACGCTAGATATCATTTAAGCAGTTTAGGTAAATGAATCCCCACTCTTTTGTACTTGGTATTTAAGCCAGAAGACACAGGCTCAGCTCTGCCAGCTTCACATTCCTGAAGCAAGAATATTACAGTACTATCTTTCTGGTTTCTTTAACTGTAATTGAAGATACACATTAGGAACATTGCTATCAATAAGAACTACTATGCCAAAAATAAAAAACACTTACCAAAAACTTTAGTCCTCAGGGTCTTTTTCAACAAGTCAATCGGTTGCCAATTTTGAAAGAATTCAGTATGCATTTTTTGCTATCTCTTCAAGCATAGCTGTTTTCTTTAGGAATACTTGCCATCTTGCCTACTTTCCAAGTCCTAAAGTAATCCACCTGATGTGGATGTTATACCTTTGAGGTCTTATGTGACTAGTTCCAAGTTGTAACACGCTTACAAGCACTCTGAGCTGCACACAGAAAACTAGCTCTGCATTAGATGAAGGCTCCCATGCTGTATTTGAGAGTGAGATACCTGTGGAGGAATTACAGGTGCTTTTTTGATGCTGAATTTTTAAGCTCTTGTTTCCAGGGCTTTAAAAAATGTGTTTCAGCACCTGGATGTGAGATATCCTTTGAAATCCAGGAAGGATCTTGCTACCTGCTAGACTTAATTTAAGAATCTGGGGATATCATTAAGGGAAAATCTGTTTTCCTGTTCATCTGTGCACCAACTTTCAGTAATTTCATCAAAAGCAGCTGCCACTTTATATGAGCACTTATTTCCCAGGCCTGCAAAACATTTCTGATCTTTGGCCTCTGCTTTAAGAGGAGTCTGCATCTACCAATCTATATTTTTCCACTCCTTTCTGAAGGGTTACTTGCTTTCTGGTATCAAAGATTTGGTGGTAATGAAACTCAGAAAAAAAGCAGATCATGTCAGTTCAGAATGTCTTGTCTTTTATGAGAGTAGTCAGTGAAAGAATGATTCTGCCTCCAGCTACATGGGAAATAAACTCAATCAAGTCCATTTGGAAAAAGCTTATGTTCAAACCTCTCTTATTCTTCAAGCTTCCTATGTTCAAAGTGTACCAAAAGCTGTAAGTAACTGCTGGAGATCTTGCTTTCAACAAGGAAATACTAAACAAAAAGGCTGCCCTGTTTCTTATGTCCTACTCTTACAATGTTTGATTATCAGCCAGGTTCAGAATTAAAGTTCTTCCTTTACATGCAGTGTCTTTGACTTTCTTATCTGGCATAATGTTGTCCAACTGCTTTTTCCTGAACCTTTGGGGCAGATACTCACACTGTTGTTAGAATATTATTAACTTTTTCAGATACAGTTTATCTGGATAATGCACACAAGATGACATTGCTCTCAGAGGACTTAAAAATATTTTGTAAGCCAGAAAGAATGTTAAAGAAAACAAACTAGGAGCTGCAATGCAGATGGTTCAAGTATAAAACATGTCTTAAAGCAGATTCATTTTTCACTGATGTCAGAGAAACCTTCTGTGAAGTCCATTGGTGAAAATACAGAAGCATTCATGTAAGCTTGCTTTCACTTGCAACAAAGGAAAACTTCTATTTTTGTGAACACAACTATTTACTTAAGTGGAAGGAGAAAACATTTTTAATGTTGAAGAGAACTATCATCAACCTCCTAATGGTAGGAAATGTACACTTGTCATTTACTTTTCCCTGCTTCTCCACATCTAAAAAGCAAGACTTTAGAGATTCACAGCAGTATGTGATATGCAAAATCCTTCTTAGACTTGATTTGCAAAGATCCATGATTGTATATTCAGAAATATTTTTGAATAGGACCAACTAACTGACTTTATGATGAATATTTTTCAATAAAACTTAAAAATTGTTTTATTAGCTAAGCATAGACTGGAGAGTTTCTTTTCAGATGGACCGTAGGAGGTAGATATTTGATTCACATTTAAAAATCAGCAACAAGGTCTCCTGTGAAAATGCCACTGTTAGAGACGAATAATGACAAATGTGTCAACACAGGCACTTGTGAGGGTATAGCCAAGGGGATCTATACATGTTCATAATACTAAACAAATATTTAAGCACTTTTCTGAAATATGAGAACATCTTTGCATGGTTTGCTTGCTGACATTATTATAAGTTTCGGAAAAATTTGTAGTATCTGAGCAATTCCTACAAAAAAAAATGAAACTCACAGAACTAACATCTAACTCTGTGTGATTCAGTGGTGAGTAACAAATTGCACGGGAGCTCTAAACAATGCAAAGTAACTCTGGAATATTGATATTGCTTTGGAACACTGCATTGAAAGCTGAAAAAAAAACCCCAACAAACAACAAAACAAACAAAAAACAACCCAGATTCACATAATAGTTATACTAGCAGAAAGTAAGGTTAATGCCTGTCTCAGGCAAAAGGATTGCGAGTTCAGTCACTAAGAAAATATAAGACATGATAAACAAATAACCCAGGGCAACTGCTGAAGGAGGTGATAGAATTGCCTAAAAAAAAAAAATAAAATGGTAAAAGCCCAAATCCTAGGCTTGCCAGCCATTTTACAAGGTAATTGTGAGGGAAGAAATATTGTTAGAAGTATTCTTGATAAGCACTGCTGCAAAAGTGTTGCTGTAACATCATATATTTATGAAGATAGGCACACAAAAAACCACTGAATTTGGCAAAAATAATTGCAAAGCTTCAAATTTGGTACTGTGGAGATGGAATTTAGAAGTGTTTTTTTTTCCCTTTCTGTTTCACCCTACTGACCATTGAAAAAACATTTCAGCTCACTGGTCTCTGCTTCTCAGTCTATAAACTAGAAATATTTATCTTCTTTTGTAAACAACTTGAACGTGAACAGATTAAAAATTCTTCTTATTAGGCAAAGGATATTTATTCCATTTACCCATGTCTGAGTTAAAGAATTCCTTCTTAGCAGAGCCAGAAGATTAAGACTTTGGATTCAACACACAGGCTAGCATGTTACATCCCATAATTTAAGGAGTCTGTCATTCCGAAGACCCAGTGCTCCTCAAAAAAACCCTATAGACAACAGGTTGGAAGGGACCTTAAAGATCACCTTGTTCCACTCCCCCTGCCTAGGGGAGGGACACCCTCCTCTAAAGCAGGTTGCTCAAAGACCCAGCCAGCCAGCCCTTGAACACTTCCAGGGATGAGGCATTCACAACTTCTCTAGGCATTCTTGAAGGAATATTGGGCTCTATATATAGCAAGCTGCACAAGTTTTGTCAGCCTTTGACAGATTTAACTCATGTGACCAGCATTTTCACATGGCAGATGCTAAAATCTGCAATTTTCATATTGGCAGTCCTATAGTTCTTCTGCAGCAGGTTTATCATCTCATATGTATTCTGTCCATACACATATATAGCTACATTTTTTCTCCTTGAGCCACTAAAAGCTTTCGAGTCACTATCTAGAAATATTAGGTTTACCAATCTTTATTTTTCTTAATCCTCTAGTGCAGTGTGATCTAGTCATCTGCTTTTTGTTTGAGCTTCCTCAAGATTTATTCAGAACAAATCTCTTGTGTGAATTACCTGCAGAAGTTAGATAAGCAAGATGTATCTTTTTCACTGGTGCTGGGAAGTTTGAAAGTATATGCGTGACATAAGGCATTACTCATTGGTTAACAATATAAGAATTAGAAAAGTCATTAATATAGTTAATGATTCTTAATTACATAATGGAATGCCTGTTACATGATTCTTTAAATGTCTCAGCATTTCCATGCATTATTGATAGCCAATTAGGTACAGACGAAAGAACTGGGGGAACTATTTGCAGCAAACAATTTACTTGATAAATTTGGCCTCCTTTTTGGTTTTTGAATTACTTGTAAGCAGGCTTTGATTTTTACAAGTGCCATTGTTGCTCCAAGTAAATCTTTTAAGCAAGGGTCTTCCAGCCTATGCTCTGATTGCAAACTATTTTATGTGCTATTGCTTTCTAGAGATGAGTCATTCTTATTTCTCCAAAACAATATTTATCTCTTCAGTCTGGTATCGTACTCTATTCCTTCACTGAATGAATACTAAACTCAGACTCTTGCTTTTTCCTCTTCCTCCCTCAATGCTGGTTTCATTCAGCCTGGGCCAGCCATAGAGCCTGACCTTACACTGGATTTGCCCTCCATATTTCTTTATCCAAAATAGCATGAAAAATAGAAGGTGCTACAATCCAATGAAATAAATAGAACAGAGTTGTTCAGCTGCTGGAATCCAAAGACTAGAAGCCATGACTTTTCATCATTTGAAATTAATCAGAAGCTACACATTTTATGATTTTGTCTCCTATTGTCTGTCATGTCCCCCTTCATTAAGTCCTTAATTGCTCATTTTACTTAAATGCTAAATACCAACATTTTTCAATGATTTGGAACATCATGCACCCAGTTCTGTAAAAAACTATTTTTTTAGAGATATGCATCTCATCACATGTCATATATGGCATGCAGACTCGTATCAGTCCTATGAGGGACTATAAAAGTACTGTTCATTAGTCTAAAAGGTTGTTACTTACTGTCATATCATTCAGTTACTTACAGTCCTATAATTAAGTTTATACAACTTGCATGACTACAAAAATTAGAGCCATTATTTTTTAGGCTTTCAAAAGATTGTTTTAGCTTAGAGTTATTTATCAGTTCAGCTTCAGGTGATGGCCAAACACATTCACTTTTCACTGGGACAAAAAAGGGATAATATTACACTAAAAGGACAAATAGAAACTCAACCAGCGTCCTTCAGCAATAGCTACATTCCAAATCCAGCCTCTCTGCTTGAGAGGAGCTGCAGCTTGCCTGGATGTTTGTTCGTTCACATCGTGTGGGTGGCGTCAACAGGTTTGTAGAAGTTGGTTTTGCTGGGAAGGCTCTTAAGCAGTCTGGATCTGGGGTCCTTGTTACTGGTATCTTTATAACAGTCTTTATGACTTTAAAACAGTCTTTATGTAAAACTCATTTTAGAACTAAAGTATAGCTTACTCCTAAATCTAGTAGATAAGAAACATCTCATTTGAAGAGAAAATGTGAAAATAAATGAGCCTTTAAAAGACCAACATATTTCCAGTTTTCTTCTCAAGTTACACATTAACAATTCTATTTCTTTAAAAGTGTACCAGATTAACAGACAAGTTAAAATGAGAATTTTTTTCTGAGATCTCCTCAGAACTACTTGATATGTATTTAATAAAATTCTAAAAGTTAGTGTAATGTCTGTGAATAATATCTAAATAATACCCATCATCAGTTATGAAGAAGGATGAATCAGAGAATTAAAGAAAAGGTCTTATGTGTATGTATTAAAATTTGTCCTTCAGACACTTTCAAGAGGAGATCTACTACTAAATAAGCTCTGTAATGTCTAACAAGGGTTTCAGAATTAAGTCTTTCACACTGACTGCTCTATGAAGGCAAGTGATTACATCAGACACTAAAAAGTAGTGTTCATCAGAAGTTTGCATCACAGCAGCTTTAGCTATCCTCTCTCCTCCCCTGCATCTTGAATAGACACATTATAGCTGCTTGAAATTTTGAGTGTCAGCTAATTTAAGTCTAGCTTCACATTATGGGTTTGAAAAATTACAAACTACTGTTTAGATTTATTTGCTAGATCATGTAGCAGAATATTTTACAAGGGTGCCTGTAAACCTAGACTTAAAAAGAGAACGTAATTTTAATTGGGCGATTTTAATTCATTGTCCATTTTGTTTTATTCTTTTCAGGGAATTAACATAGTTCTTATATTCTGTCAGAGCAACTCATGACCCTACTTACAAAATTCTTAAAATGTTACATTTTGGTGCACTGTAGTCTAAATGTTGCCTTGTGAAGACACAGGCCAGGATAAAAGAGGAGAAAACATTCCACCATAGCCAAACTGATACTTTGACAAAACATATCTCACTTTACCCCATAATGGTTTAAACCACAGCAGAAGAGAACAAACTTCTCAAACACTGTAGCAATCATTCGGCACAGACATTTACACCTACAGCAAATCAATTTCATTTAAAAATCCATTGATGCCTCTGTACCTACTCTGATACTGGTGAAGTCATGAGAATTTGGTGAAACTATTGCTTTATTCCCTTTCAGAAAGGAGCATGTTGGTCTTTATAAACAAAGGATTGGAAATAGAACTGCAACAGGGAGAGTAAAGTCCCGAGCGCACTTTGGTGTATATGAAATCAGCACCATTAGCTTTACCTGGCATCTCTTATTCAGTGCACATGTTGTTGATTGACAGAGACTCAACATGTGGATTCATGCTATTAAATTGTTAAGTCAATGCCTAAAAAGGTTACTGCCATCCATGATGTGATTGTTGATGAGGTTCCTGACTTTGCATACATTACCAAGGTCTAGCTGGATGACTCTGTAAAACTATTATTGGTCCAGATGTCTTCTTTTGAATGTTACCTCATCAAAATTTGAGAAATGGCTAAAGCAGTGATACTGCAAGGCTTTTAATAGAGCAGACAAAGCAAGAACAGAAGGTGAAACTAAGCAAAGCTCAGATTTGGGGTAAGATGTGTTCTTTTAATGATAAAGAAAATTTATCCTAGGGGCACACTGCAGAGTAATAACTAGCAGACTAACTCAACATACGACTGACAGTCCCAACAAAAGGCATTCTCAAAGCTGCCTATTTTGTGCTGTAATGTAGACAATACATTCCCTACAGAGCAGCACGAATTAAAACAATAGCAATCAAAGAGCACAATGTGCTCCTGCATCGAAATCAGAAAAATGTTGCTTAGTAAGAGATGCAATGCTTTTTAAAAATAATTAGTGGTCCTAAGGAAAAAAACAACCTCCTATTACATTCTAGGAGTCTAAAAGCAATTACTAATATATAAAGCTTAAATTTAGCTATCCACTTATTTTTCCCTCTGCAAAGTTGGTCTAATTAGATCAAGTCTAAGGCAATAGTTGTACCCTACACCTTGATTTACCAAATTCAGATGAGTGAATGTAAAGCTATCAACAAGCTATCTCAGGTATCAGGAGATATATACTCATGTTAGGTCAAGGTTCTGTCTGGGGCATATTACACTGTCTCACCACAGGTGCTTGATTGGTAGTTCTGGACCCTGGTGGTAATAATTTGCATAAATCCTGCTTAATTTGCTTGAAATTTGCTTGAGGTACAGGTGTATGTAGAGCTAAGTATTTGATTAACAGGAGTAGATTTAAACATGTGCTTGTATCATGTTGTTAATTCCCACAAAACAGATTCATTAAAACGCTTGTGAATTATTAAATTTTGTCCTGAGTAGACAATATCAGGTACCATGCTACATGTGTGCTCTGCACATGTGTGCATCATAGCACGTGTTCAGCACTGGTTACCATGACATTGTGTGCTATCCCTCCTCAGCAAGTTCACTGATAACACAAAGCTGAGAGGAGTGACAGAAAACCCAGAGTGCTGTGCAGCTCTTCAGAAGGATCTGGGCAGACTACAGAGATAGGCAGAGAACGGTCTGAAGTTTAACAAAGGCAAATGCAGGGTCCTGCACCTGGGGAAGGATAACCCCATGTACCAGTATGGCCTGGGGACTGACCCGCTGGAACACAGCTGTGCAAAGAAGGACCTCTGAGTCCTGTGGACAACAGGCTGTCCATGATCCAGCGGTGGCAAGAAGGCCAATGGTATACCGGGGTGCATTGCAAAGAGTGTGGCCAGCAGGTCGACAGAGGTGATTCTGCCACTCTACTCAGCCCTGGTGAGGCAAATCTATAGTGCTGTGTCCAGTTCTGGATTCCTCAGTACAAGAGACATGGAGCTTCTGGAGCAGGTCCAGTGGAGATCTACAAAGATGATTAAGGGACTGAGGCATCTCTGAGTACAGGCTGAAAGAGTTGGGTCTGTCCAGCCTTAAGAAGAGATCACACAGAGGGAACCCCAACAATGTGTAAAAGTATTTGAAGGGAGTGTGTCACGTAGGTAGGGTCAGGCTCTACTCTGTGCTGTCTAGCAATAGCACAAGAGGCAACAAGCAGAAACGGATCCACAAGAAGGTCTAACTGAGAGGCAGAAGTTTTTTGCTGTGTAGGTGACTTCACAATGGAAGAGATTGCCCAGAGAGGTTGTGGACTCTCCATCACTGGAGAGTCATCACATCTCATCCATTCAAGAACCATCTGGACACAATCCTGTGCAATGTCCTCTGGGATGACCCTGTTTGAGCAGGGAGGTTAGACCAGATGACCCTCTGTAGTCCCTTCTAACCTTGCCCATTTAATGGTTCTGTGAAGATACTATACATTCAGTAAACTGGAAAAATACTCAGTATCGTAAAGCTGAGTATTACTTATTGCTGAGTGTTCTTTTTGTTTCTATTGCATAATTTTTTCTGGTTTTTCCATCCTGTCTTCCTCACCTCTTTTTTTTTTTTTTAAGACATTTTGAAAAGAAAGTTTGAAAAGTTAAAGAATTGCACATGAAGCAGTGCTCTCCTGAGTTTATCCTTTTGCTCTGAGTCACTTCTGGGTTGTTGCTGTCCTTTTTACAGTAACCTGAGGCTTGACTGCGGTCAAAATATTGTTCTAACTTATGAGCTTCAAGGTCATTCCTAAGTCAGCAAAAATTTATGAATATTTACTTGCTATGAAAGAGAAAGAGAATTTCAAAATCATGCAAGTGATGTTTTGCCCTTTCAAAGTGGTAGACAATTCTTTATTTCTTGAGTATTTAATACTCACAGAAGAAAAAGTTCTATGAACTAGACAATCTGTTCAGAAACTGTCAAAATGTCCATGTTTTTTTTAAGATATTCAGCTCTCCTGTTACCTGAAATGTATTGGACAACTGGTATTTTTCAGTTAAATCCTTCAAGCAGTAAACTGCCTAGAGACAGCACTGAGAGTCTCCTGAGAATGCAGCCCCACTTGTGGAACAGGTGGTCCCACAGGAAACAGCTGAGAGAAAAAAAGTTCAGGTAAACAGAGAACAGTAGGAAATCCATAAATTGCATTACTGAATATATTTTCCTTTTCTTAAATAGCAAATTCTACCCATTTACTTCAAAATACATGCTTGGCAAATTGCATGTCCTTTCATTCTGGGAGGAGCATTCAACACATAGAGATGGAGTGTGAACATTCACCCACAAATATGTGGGTCAATGTGAGGAGTCTAATATGCTTTAAAATGTTTTATTATGTGTTTTTATTGTATATATAGAGATAAATACTGTTTTTATTTTTTTATTAAAAATAATTTGGTGGAATATTTTGGATTTCATATGAATGGCTGAAAAAAGGTTTGTTCCATGCACAGTATGAACTGTTTTGATACCGCTGTGTTGTTTCATTAGACATGATCTACTGATGTATCTGTTCTCATTTTCTATGAAAGTTGTCTAGATTTCCTTGTAAGATATTCCACACATGACACATTATGGCCCTCTCACAATTTCTTCTTATTATAAAACATCATAGGTCACCACATTCAGTTGGTGAACACAGGAAATGTAGGATATTGAAGTCCTGAACTACTGTCAGGAGGCAACTTTTAAGAAACAGAAAAATCAACATATGAAACAAAAAAAAAAAGTGGAAATCACATATTTCATCAATTTAAATGAAGCTTTCAATTAAAAAAAAAAAAAACCACAAAAAAACCCCAAACCAAAACAAACAAAACCAAACAAAAAACCGCAACCAACCAAACAAGAACAAAACCCCAGACATGATCACTAAGTCCCCTTCTCATCAAAAGCTTTGCTTGGCATAATCACAACATTTCTGTTATTCTTTACAAGTCCTGTGATAGCAATATATATTTGTATGCCACAGGGTGTATAAAGATGATAGTAATAATCAGTAACAATAATCATGTTTCTGATTTCATCCAGTTTCATACTTTTCAAAGCCTACTGTTATCAGCTAGTTGAAATTCTGCAGCTCTGGGTTTAGAATTCCCCCATACAGATTAAATCTCACTATAAGTGGCCTTTGTTCATGCATGTTCTATTAAAAAGAAAATATTACTCATTTTAAAAGCAGGTCATTTAAAATGGTCAAATTGAGATTTAATTAGTGAAAGAGATATTAGCAATGAACCTTTTTTATCAACAATTAATAATAAATATATGTTACCAGTATAGCCTCAAAATACTTCAACCTTCTCTTATCTTTGGCAAATGAAACTTCCTGTCTCACAACCTGGACATTTCTTTTCCCAAGGAGTTTTATGTTTGTATGAAAGATTCTGTCCTGACAGCAACCTTCAGGCACTTTGCAGACATTATGCGTGAATTACAAAATGTTGAGTAAAACCAGCATTATTTTCGTTATATGCATGAGCTGGGAGAAAAAAAAAACAAAAACAACAACAAACCAAAAACAAATTAAAAAACCCCCAACCAAACAAAAAACCCAAAGCAAAACAAACCAAAAATGACAAACATTTGAATAGGATTGCCTAATATATTATGAGGATTCTTCTAGCAACCCAAAGGTATATATATGTATATATATATATGTAAATTGAAACTGAGATATTTTAAAAAAACCTTCTCTAAAGCTCTAAATATATTTGTTGCATTCAAAGCTTTCTGGTTATTTTGCCTAGCCTCCATACTATAGTATTGTACCAGCAGCATATTTGTGGGGAAAAAAAAAAAAGTAAAAAAAAGGCCACAAGAAAGTGTCATATTTCCAGTGAGATGGTTCTAACTATGAAACACAGGAAGTCACAAACTTCCCACTTTTCAACTGAGATCCAGACCTCAGGATACCCTGCTCTCACAGTATTTTGCCTTTATTCGTTCTCCTTCCTTGTTTTGGGTTTCCTTTTCCTCTGTCAGTGTTCTCCTAAGTGTTTGTCAATCCACAACTTTACTTTTTTTTCTCTTTTTGTCTCACTGATGTTTGGTTTTTTTCCCAATCCTGATATACCTATAACATATTTTAGCCCTTTATCTGATCCATGTATACATAAGGCGGGTCATAGAGAGAAACCATGTATAAGGCTTTTCTAACTGGTTAAATTCAAACAACATTTCTCTAATTTCTTCTTTTTCATGATTAATCCATCAAGAAAAAAAAATGCACAGTTCAAAATTTGAGATAATCACCTCTGAGGAAGATTATAATGGGAGATGCAGCTTAAGAGTATCAGGCTGTTCAGGGACTGTTTATGTACTAAAAGAGACTAAGCATATCAAATATACTCTTTGCTATTATTTGTTATAATTTAATTAGTATACATAGGAACTAGTTTTTGGAGTATAAGCCGAGTCTAAATTATGTCCTGTGCAAATTAAAATGTACCTATTTGTGTGGCTGTACAATTCTGGAATTGTATTAGCTTTCACCTTGTCTATGCTCTCCATCAGAAGTTCAAGAAATGGGATATTTATCAAATTTAGAGAACATTTGACCTTCTTCAAGTTAATACAAATTCAGATTGACCTATGGTCACCAGCATCAAGAGCTAGTTCACTCATTAGGTGACTTCCTGATAGGGATGGCCAAATGGTTTGACCTGAGACCACTGATGAGCTACATCTTATTAACCTCCAAAGGAAGAAGGAGAGACAAGAAAAGGACAGAGAAATAAGGGACAAAAGAAGTTTCAAAGTAACAGCTGTATTTGATAAAGAAAATAGTAGAAATATAGTATAATGGCTTTATACTTGATCTGCTCAGCAATGACAGTAGTCTGGGGATAAAGGGTTGCAAAAGCATTCATATTTAGCTGTCCCAGCAAACTTTAGGGAAGTAACTTCCTAGTGACCACATTCTTGCCTTTCCACACCAGAAGTTAGTTTTGCTGTCACCTGTGCCTGAAACAAGTCTTGCAAAAAATCACAGAGAAAAATGATTCCAGAGAGAATCTGTGTCAGTAATTTCATTAACTTAAAAAATGACAAGATGGTTCAAGAAAGCAACTGGTTTACATGAGGGATCTCAGGAAGGTGAATATTTTTTTTCTCTTTTTAGATTCATACATCCTTATTTAACACATCAAATATTACCTGATTTTACATGAGGAGGAAATTAATGGATTATTTTAATCTAGTCTGCTTGCAGATGAAGGACTAGGCATTCATCCGGAATGCTTTTCTTTCTTTCCCTTCCTTCCTTCCTTCCTTCCCTCCCTCCCTCTCTCCCTCCTTCCTTCCTTCCTTCCGAATTCCTTCCGAATTCCTTCCTTTTTCTGTGTATAGCTAATTACACTGTGCCAGTTGAGTTTGTCGTAGAAAAAAACAAGCTTCTGTGAGGGTGGTGAGGCCCTGTAACAGGTTGTCCAGAGAAACTATGGATGCCCCACACCTGGAAGTGTTCAAGGCCAAGTTGGATGGGAATTTGAACAACTTGCTCTAGTGGAAGGTGTGCCTGCTCATGGCAGGGGAGGTGGAACTACATGGTCATTAAGGTCCCTTCCAGATCAAACTATTCTACAATTCTACATAAATTCTGAAAAAAAATTAATGTTAAACTTTTAGAGGATAATTCAAAGGACTTTGCATGATGGATTCCACAAATATATGTCCAATAAATAAAATTATGAGAGATTTAGTCTATTATACTTTTGTAAATCAAAAAAGGAACATATTTTATGCATTAAGCTCTTGGGGAAGTGGTAGAATTCACTTTTCTGAAAAGTTTCCAGATTTTAAGTTGGAACTCAAAAACTTTCATATTTTTTGTTAAAACAAGAGAATAATTCCTAAGTGAATATAATCTAATGAAGAAATGGGCTTGAAACCCTTGGTTTTATCTTATTAATGGGAGTTTTTTGTTTAAAACATTATTTTTTAAATTTTTGTTTTGCTTTTTTTAAGGTCCTACTTTTGATCAATAAAAAATTTATCAAAATAGTGAAATGTAAGTCTACTTTACTTTCACTTTATAATTCCTACTATATGCCTATCTGCATATTTTGAAGGTTAAGTTGACTTTAAATTTGCCTTAATGCATTTGGTGTCAAACAATGCTGCTGATGTCTGTGTGAGTGCCTTGAAGGGAATACTTGGGTGAAAAGAGAGAACAGCTCCTCTCTTAAAACACAAAATGAACCCCTGAAGAATCCAATAGGTCTGAATTATTTTTTTTTTTATTTTGTAAGTGATATGCTGGTGGATTTGTAAATCAAAATAGCCATTTTTTAATCATCATTGCCCATGAATTATAGCTATATCATACTTGTCTCCAAAATAAATCAATAATTTGCAATAGATCTTTTTGCCAGTTATGCAATCAAACATTATAAAGATACATTCATGCTTCAAAATAGAAAACAATTTAATCAACTTAAATTCCAAATTAAGATAGAGATACTAATCTATGTTCATTTGTTCATATCAACATAGATCCTGTCAAATAAATAAGAAAATACATTCCCTGCTCCTGAGAACTTATAATGTGATTTAAGGACTTCTAAATCTGGGACCGTATCACAATTCTTCACAGCTGTTTCTGAGGATTGACTCTATATTAATTCTGCCTTTTGAATCTACAGAGTGACCCCAAATCCTTCAGTATTTTAAAAACATGTTAAATTCTGACTTTGTTCAATTTTTATTTTCTGTGTCCAGGTTCATGCTAAAGAACACCCATGCATGTTTCATGTGAAAGTAAAAATCCAGGTGTGTTCCTTGGATGAATGCAGTACAAAGTTAGTTTCCCCAAGTCTCTGGCATCTGGCTGAAGAAAGCTTATAAGGGTCTGTCCTCACATGAGAAAAAAACAGGCTCTGGAAGATTTGGTATTCCCGCATAATCTCACCAAATAATCTAGTCCTCAGGAAAAACCATATCATCATAGCACTTGGCAGATGCCTTTCTCAGGTTCTCTTTCAGGGTGTATATAGAGATACAGATATACGAATTTCAGGAAAATGAGCAGTAGTCTGTAGGCTGAAGCACAGGCTAGAGCCTTCACAGATGATGTTCCATCAGTAAACTCCAGTGATTCATCTCCTTTCTCCACAGCATCACTTCCTCTCACCAATACCCAATTTCCATCAGACAAAGACAAGTCATAATATTTTCTTCTCTTTCAAACGTGGTTTCAGAAATGCAAACTACAGGTTGATTTCAGTGTCCTGCATGGGCAAAGGCCTGGTCTGCCATTGTGCTGTTGCAGAGAGGTTAATATTTCCCTTTATCTATAATTTATTTGAACCTGAAAGCTTAGTATTGACAATTCTTCACGGAATTAAGAAAGAATACCTGCAATGAAAAGGCAGTGTATTAAAACAAATATTCTTGTTGCCACATTATTTATTTTCTCATTAAATTATTACAGTATATTCATTCAATTGCAGATTAAGACAATACTGACAGATTATAATATTAACAATAAGAGTATTTATTATCTCTGTTTATGTTTGACTACTTTTTATTTAAAATGCATATGCATATATTTAATGGGTAGTTCTTTTAGTCCTCAACAGAGATAATTCTACTACATACTGGTTTAGGAGATAAAAGCTGTCCAAACTTCTGTAAAGATCAGAGTGTCTTATCTTAACTTGGATTACTACTCTTGCACACTGAGACCAGATAAACAAAGCCCTTATATAACTTCAGGGCTGTTGTGATCAATTTGCCTGGTGCACGGCTTTGGGGACCATACTGTTTTACCATCTTGATTGCAATGATAAATCCATCATTATGTTCAGTGCGGTGGAAACAGCTCAGAGCTTTGCCATTTGTGGCAAATCTTTTCTATGGCAGGCTCATAGTAAATCAGTCTAACCTGAGCTGACAATGATTGATTCTGAACAAAATGTCATGAACAATCAAATCCTCTGTTTTGTCCTTCTTTTAAAACTGAATAGATTTAACCCCCTAAATCTAACTAAATTCCAAATAAGAGAAAGAGAGGAAGGATTGCTTGAAGGTTTGGTGTTCTTTTTATTTTTTTTTCTCTGATTGATAATTCTGAAAAAAAAAAAAAAGGAGAGATTTATTTCACATTTTAGAAATCTAAAATGTGTGGCAAACAATATGCCTGTTATTTACAGTCATTGATCATTACTATCATTGAAAGTCAGATAAACACATATTTTAATTCACATCAGAATGCATGTGTGGGAAAGAGACAGGAAGATTTATCAGCTAAGGCAGGTATTGTTTCTTTCCTCCTGCTTGCTAAATCCCTCCCATAATGGACCTGTGGTAATGATTGGAGTGTCTGAAACGTTTTGTGACACAGACAGCATCAATATTGCAACACAGCATTAGAGTCATCCAGTCGGCCTTTTGATTTATCTTGGGTTGGTTTTAGTAGGTTCACAAAAGCTGTTGGAAAGGACCCTGAACCATTAGGGGTGGTAGGAGGAACCTAAAGTTCTCTCAGAAATCTGTGTTGGTCAAAATCTAACATTTGATTGAACAGGGTTGAATCAAAACCTATATTCCATTGACAGAAAATGTGCAGAAAAGAACAGAAAACTCTTCTGGCCCTAAAGCTGAATGTTCCAAAGCTTGAAATTAATTTCATCCTGTAATTTTTATTTTTTTGAAAGGCATATTTAGAAAACAATATACCTTCATTATATCCCTTAAAGCAACCAAGTTTGTCTAGAAGAGATGTAGATTATCAAAGAGACATGAGCAGATCTTCTTGCTTTACAATTTGTGACAAAAAAAAAAAAAAAAAAGTGGTGTTAGAGAAAAATAGCTTTGGCTTTTGTGTATACTGAATAGAAAATGAAACTGATATAGTCAGTGAAATGATTACCTCATTTATTTGTTTATCAAGAATACTGGATGAAAGAAAGTAAAGGAATTGAAATTAAATGAATTGTAAGCATCTTTCAAATCTATTCTTTTTTCTAATATACAGAGATCAGACACTTTGGAGAGGCAATCAGCTTCGATGTGAGGTAGAGCAAACAGAAGCATCTTCCAGCTGAGACAAAAGGCTTTGCAGAGCTCATGTGTTTGTGAGGAGATGTGAAAAGAATAGCTTAAATTGACTATCAGATATTTTTATACTGTTTTGGAGAAGTGGGAATCTTTCAAATTTAGTATGTGAATATCATGCTTGTAAAACTGAAACACAAGCAGAACTTGCTATAGATGAGTTATTATTCTTTTCACAGCCCTACAAATGCAACCGTCTCTAACCTGAATTAAAATCATTATTTCTATTCACATTTTTTTAATCAGGATTACTGGGGGAAAGGCAGTTCTGCTTCACAGAGGATTTAATTATATCATCAGGTTTTGATATTCAAAACTTAGTTTAGTTTTGATTCAGAACAAATCCCCAAAACTCTCAGTGACAGGAATAGTCCAAGGGTTCTTAATACAAAGGCAATCCACTCTGAGAGACTAAACCTGGGCTGCAGTTTTTGAAAGCCCTGGGATTTCTGGATTAGAGGCAATCTCCCTGCTTGGCTGCCTCAGTGACATGAAGCTTCAGAGTCTGGTCTCTTCAGGAAAACAGACCAATAGCCACGTATATGAGTTTTCAAGAAACTGGGGATGTTTGGAAGATGCCTGTCAGGCAAGTTTCTTCTACTTGATGTCTAAAATAACTGCTATTAAATTTAACTCTCTGTGGGCTTTTTCATTACATTCCCAAGTAAAACCTTTTTTTCCCCCTGGATATTTTCCAATCAGCATTAATCACCCTGTTATGGCTATGCCTACATTATCAATGAAGCACAAACAAGAATGGGTTTGTGAAGTGAGGCAGCTTGTGCTGAGAACCTCTGTCCAAACTGTATCGGGTGCTCAGTGAGTTTTATTTGGACTGGTTGTAGTCTCCTGTGGACTGTACTCTTCTGTTTCATGTAATTCAAGAGTAGTCTCATGTCTGATTTCCCTTGTGGGAACCAACACTCCTAATCCGAATTAAAGTGGTAGGATAAATATTTCATCTACAAAAAGTTAGAGCATGGCTTGTGGTCTCACATATCCTTGTATGCTTGGCTGCTGTTCAATTCTGTGCCAACTTTTAGAATGGTGTGTAATACTTTAACAGGTGGCAGTGAAGGCTCAGCCTTCATCAGGAAGTTTCTGTGAAGTAAATTCAAGTCTAAATCATATGACACCATTACTCTAGCATGGCTCTCCTTACAGAGTCAATTAGCAGACATTAACCCATCAAAGCTTTTACACCTTAAATTCCAGCTACAGTGAACAAATCACAAGCACCCGTCATGGGGAATTAAGTGGAAATTTGCATGGTAAAACTTTAGTGTAGTGATTTTTCTTCTACATGAGGGGCAATCAGGAAAAACACAGATAAACAAAGTGGCTCAAAGCTGACTTTCAGTTGTTCATATAGGTTCTTAATATAATTTGAAACTTAACTTCTAGTTTGCTCAGATGAACTTTTCCACATATTCCTGTGCAAACAAGTTTATTGGAGATAATTTGAGCAGGTCACCATGCTTCACATTAAGAAAAAAACACAAAACACACTAACCTGTTGTTGATCAGGACTAACAACCTGCTGCGAAAGGAGGCTAAGAGGCTAGCAGAATTAGAACAGAAATTATAAATATGCACAAATAATAGAAGTAGCAATATAAAAGCAAGTATTGAATCAGTCAGGGAACAGCGAAGCCAACAAAAACAGTACAAAAAACACAACAAAAAAGAACATTTTCTGAACTAACAAAATGCTTGTAAGAGCAGGGTTCAGACAAACTCATCCCATTTGACTTGGTAGCATTTTTCTGGAAGGCTTTTCAGTTTATTCTGAAATACCTGGTGCCGACCTCTGCCCATTATGCTACAGAAAAGTACCTGAGCAATGAGTCCACATATTATATAGTAAATAGGACACATATACTCATGAAATATTTTTTTTATTTCTCTTTTAGTATGAACATAGCTTTAACATAAAAGAGAAATCTTAGGTTTAATATTTCTAGAAATCTTTTTTTTTTTTCTTTTTTAACTGACCACTGCTGAGATCATTGACCCAGTAAATGTATGCTTATACTAGCAAAATAAATAGGGTCAGGACTAAGACTCACAGCCCCTACAATAGTACCTGACTGTTCATCCTGCTAAACTGTTAACCCACCCTGGCATAACTCTGGACAGGGTGAACAAGCAGAGTCCTCTTCAACATTAAGGCAAGATCTGAGTCTGGCACAGGCAGGACTATTCCAGCAGTGTTTGTGAGGTATTTTATTGTGCAGTTCAAGCTTCAGAGCCAAAAAATATTGTCTTGCATGTTTTATTAATTAAAGATTATAAGTATGTGAATTACACTGAATCCCTTTTTTTTCTTTAGCAAATCTCAGAATTAATTTTCTTAAACATATTACTCCCAGAATTGAAAAATCCATTGCTGGTATAATTTTATTCATATGACTAGTCCCTCTCTTGACAGACGTTGGCTTCAATGCCTACATCTGTGCTACCAAAACATAAAAGTGCCTAGGCCCAGGGACTAACCCACAATTATCCATATGGTCCAATTGTAAGTACTTTTGTAAGGGGACTCTAAAATAATCTTGGATATCTAAAACTGTCAAACAGTTTTTGGATGTGGATAAGTGAGTTTAGCCTTATGGATGTGAGTTATGCTTTATTATTTCAGTCAGAGAGATCATTGGGCCATTTTACTTTCTATTACAGTAGTTGCTGAGGGGTAGATGTACCTACACTGTCACAGGACAGTGCTAAACTGATTCACTACCCCAGTGCTTGTGACTGACTTACTCTTGAGCCGACTGGCAGTGTCTGACTAGACAGTGCTTGTCCCTGGACCATCTCTGGGCTCCAGGGGTGCCTGTGCAGCCTTAGGATACAATTATGATTTTACGTGTTTTTCATTACAGAGTGTCAGAAATAACATGAAGTCTGTATCAGCCAAGCAGCACAGTATTGCGCAAAAGTGAAGATAACCTCTAGGACATTGCATGACAGTGGCTATTTGAAGGTGACAGGACTGTGGGGACAGTACTGAAGAATGACATTGGGCAGAGAGCACAACACCTGATCCAGTTCCATCCTCATTGCCTTGGAGGAGAAGTCTCTGGAGTCTGCAAAGACATCCTGACTTTTTGGTGAGAGTTAGAACAATTAAGTGATATAAATCACCAAGGGGAAAAGACTGTCTTTTCTCCCTTGTGGTCTTTTATTTAGCAGCATGATTTGCCCAGCATGGTTTCTATGGCTGAAATACGCATACGTGTTTTCAAGATTAGGAAAGCAGTGATTTATTATCTTTTCACATGCAATTGCCTGTAGGATGAACAAGAACAGCTGTTCAGTAGTGTAGAGCAGCAATACACAGTAGTTTGCTGCAGGGTAGGAAAGGGAGGAATTCCATAATTTGTTTTGGTAGGGGAGCTTCTATCCGCAGAACACAAGTGGCCAAATGCAGGTTTATTCAGGAAATCTTTGTCTCTCTGTGAAAAGTGCTATTGTCTCCTAATTACCACCACCGATAGCCAAGTCCTTAATACTACATCTGTGCTGAAAGGCAGCATCCTCCAGAATCTCGCTGAGGCATTGACTGTGTTCTGGCATGGATGATGCAAGACCATCCCAGAATAACAGCACCCTCTTCTGATCAGTCCTGAGGTTCTTTTTTTCCCACTAT
Organism: Sclerurus mexicanus; assembly: GCA_013396755.1. Classification (NCBI taxonomy): domain Eukaryota; kingdom Metazoa; phylum Chordata; class Aves; order Passeriformes; family Furnariidae; genus Sclerurus; species Sclerurus mexicanus. Next base: position 109,587 of record VWZF01003278.1, read on the forward strand.
CCATCACTGTCAGCTCCCATTACTGCAGTTTCTGAGATCCTTCAGGCTCACAGCACAGTGTAGTGCACCACAGAATGCTATGGGAAATCAAACCACTCCCACAAAAAGGTAGCTCCCCTTCTTTTTGCTGAATAAAGTGCAAAACAAGACACAAGTTCACATGCAATCAGGACTTATATTTGTGGAAGTGCAGAAGCAAAAGGATGGAGGTGATTCCCAAGCCATCTTGCATATTCCCTTGAACATATAAATATTTCCCTCTACTCCCTGCTGCCTTGAAGTTATTCAGCTTCACTTCAGCTGAACAAACCAGGTCTGATGGTTGACTGTGCTGCCACAGAAATATTGTTAGTTGGCAACATATACACACTAGCCTTGCAGAGGACATCATTCAGGGAGTATGTATGATATATTCAAAATCAGCTGCAGGCATAGGTAAACCTAGAATATATTGCATTTTAGGTGAGGCATCAAATCAGTGCCCCCACATTTGCAACATCAAGCATTCGACAGTCAGTACATGTGAAAATTAAAGTTGCATGCACAAATCTGTCCTCCTTTAAGTTTTCTTCAGGTCTCTGAATTGCCTACGAACAATTGCATGTGAAAAGATAATAAGTAGAGGCTGTCTATGGTGCCTTAGGAAAATAAATTTAAAAAAATAAACAAAACAAAAAAACCCAACCAACAAATAAAAAAATCACTCTTTTAATAAGGTAATCAAACCTGAATGTTTGAAATTTGCACTTGAGGTTATATATGCATGAGCTGTCTCACCACATAGACAACACAGTGCTCAAGTTATGTTAAGACTTGGCGGATCCTTTTTACAGAACAGCATTGCTTCATCCTGGCTGCTCCACATTAGAGATCACTTTCCAGATTGTGCAACTTTTAGATGAGGCATAATAAGAAGTGAGAAAGGCACAGATTTAAGAGAAGCAACTTATGGAAAAAGTAAAACTTGAACTTATGCTCTTGTCATTATCAGCCCAATCTCCCTTCCATATGAACCCACAGTATTGTTTAAATGAGGAAAGAGCAGCTGGAAGGGAACCAGTTTTGCATGATCCCATCTGGAGCTTCATCCTTGTGGCATACTTAAACGAGATGGTAGGTTGGTGCATGGGCAGGACTGATAGGATGCTCACGGATTTTAGCAGACAGCCTCTAGCAAGCTCTAGTGAGGAAAGCACAGATGGGGAATAGTGATTCTTGGCAGCTAACAAGTGAGCCAAACCTGAATGGATTCTAGACATGAGGTGAGTAAAAGGCATCTTCCTGACCCCAAGATGGTATTCATGCCAAAACCCAAATTCCTTTTAAAAAACAGAGAGACATTCATCTATCTGAAAACATCAAAGATAAATAATTGTGTTTCTTTTTAAAGTTGGAAAACATCATTCAGATTTTTATGCGTACTAAAGTCAGAGAAAGATACCACTTTCCAAACAAAAAGTAATGTGAAAACCTTACTTTTCCTGACAAGTACCACAGATTTCCTTAAGTAGACCAATGGTATTTCAAGAACTTGATGCCTTCCCAGAAATAACAAACAATTCAAAAGCTAGACCTCACAGGGAGGAACCAATCTATCCTCACAGTAGCTTGCAATGAGTCTTTATGAATCTCCTTTCGCATTGCAAGGGCAGTGATTGCCAGGCAAAGAACTCGTTTGAAAATGCAAGACTAACTGGTCAGAGAGAACAAGTACAGCTGCATACGCTGCTGAAAAGAGAATCCCATGATTCTTTAGGACAGACTCCTATGTGAATACCAATTAAACAAGTGAAAAGAGCTTCCAGACAGGCATATTTTTCCTTATTAATATTTTTTAGAACCATATGAGAAACTAGAGGTCATAAATGAGCCTGCCCTTACCCTAAAAAGATTAATACCCAAATAGACAGGAGGATAAAAGGAAGTATTATTAACTCTGTACTACAGAAGTGAAAAATGTCTGATTTTAAGAGATCCTGACAGCTACAGCTCTGGTTTAAATAGACATAACTTTTTAGATATTCAGCACTTCCACACCAGTTTTTAAGTGATTTTTTTCTCTGATATCTGAAGTCAAATACTTAAAACTAGTTTCCTGAATCCCTTATAAATACTTTAATCATGACACCATTCATTTACTCTTTAACATTTTGCATTTGGGCTTCTTGAGATAACAGAAATCACTTTTACTTTAAAAACAAAATGCGGAAAGCAAAATCCATTTGTATAATTACAACTCTGATCTCCCCTCCTTCTCCCAGACATAATCCCCCCTAGAAAACTCTCACTTAATGGGCCATTCCAGTAAACCCTTATAGCTCAAAGATTGCTATGTTTAATAGAAGCCTGTAAGAGTTGAAATAGCAAAACTTGCAGAAAGATTCCCTGAAAGCTCTGCAAACTAACAAGCTTAATGGATTTTTAATGGTCCCTTTACAGACTTATGTAAGGGCAATGGAGGCAGTGGCAGCAGTAGGTTATGCTTGTGCATAATTTTAAAAATATTTTGAATGCACCACAGCAGCATCAATACCCAGTAGGACTATATTACCATGGAAAGTTACATTAATGAGTTTTTAACTGAATAGAGTAGGTATTGCATACCTTTACCTTGAATGCAACTAATGCAATGCTCCTGAGGACAATGTGACAGTCCTGTTTCTTTAAGCATCCCCATATGATTAGTAGATTGGAGCATAAAACAATTATGAGAGTGACATTTATATCTAATACAATAAGAACTCCAAATCACATATTTGTGTGCAAATATGATGTAAAAAGCTGTTGTGAGGTTAGTAAGAAACTATAAAAAGTTCTGGGTTCAGAAAACTAGCAGTGACTCTAAATCCCAAGAAACTAAAAAGCTATAACTGGCATCAGCTGGAATTTGCAGTGTTATCTTTAACAGAAAAAGACTGGAAGAAAATTTTGGGGGATAAATAACAGTTTAAAAGACCTTGATTCTGGAGAGGACACAGAAAAATTCATACATATATTACAGAATCACAGAATATGCTGAGTTGGAAGGGAACTCACAGGGATCATCGAGTCCAGCTCTTAGCCCTGCACAGGACCATCCCCAAGAGTCACACCATGTGCCTGAGAGCATTGTCCAAATGCTTCTTAAACTCTGTCAGGCTTGGTGCTGTGACTACTGCCCTGTGGAGCCTGTCCCAGTGCACAGCCACCCTCAGGTGAAAAACGTTTTCCTAATATCCAAATTAAACCTCCCCTGACACAATTTCATCGGGTCCTGTTCCTGGTCATCGCAGAGAGATCACTGGCTGCCCCTCCTCTCCCCCTCACCAGGAAGTTGTAATTGCAATGAGGTCTCCCGTCTCCTCTTGTCCAGGCTGAGCAGACCAAGTGCTCTCAGCTGCTCCTCATACAGTTTCTCCTCCAGACCCTTCACCTTTTCCCTCCTTTGGACACTCTGTAATANTGCACAGCCACCCTCAGGTGAAAAACGTTTTCCTAATATCCAAATTAAACCTCCCCTGACACAATTTCATCGGGTCCTGTTCCTGGTCATCGCAGAGAGATCACTGGCTGCCCCTCCTCTCCCCCTCACCAGGAAGTTGTAATTGCAATGAGGTCTCCCGTCTCCTCTTGTCCAGGCTGAGCAGACCAAGTGCTCTCAGCTGCTCCTCATACAGTTTCTCCTCCAGACCCTTCCCCTTTTCCCTCCTTTGGACACTCTGTAATAGCTTAGTATCTTTCTTATATTGTGGTGCCCAAAACTGCACACAATATTCCAGGTGAGGCTGCTCCAGTGCAGAGCAGAGCAGGACAATCCCCTCCCTTGACCAGCTGCTGATGCTTTGCCTGATGCCTCCCTGGACAAGGTTGGTCCTCCTGGCTACCAGGGCACACTTCAATATATCATTCTCTGGTTTTCCATCTCTATTTTATTGTCAAAGCTATGAGCAAAATTTTGTTCTCATGGAAATTATGTTTACTATGCAATTATTTACTTTATTTCACTAAGTACATAAAGGCACCTGATGGTCAAATATGGTCCCTTGTGATGATAAAGTACATTAGGCTTAGGTACATTATCACATTGGCAGGCAAATAGAATAGATCCTTCCATGGTTTGTAGCTCTAGTTTGGTGATTGTTCTAAGCAAAAGCCCTCAATTTGAACATCCACGAAATAGCTGCAAAGAGATGATAACTTCTCTTCTGTTGCAGTGTATTTTAATGACCAAAACTGTTGAATCAATACTGTCTTTCATTTTCAAAGTAAAAAAATATAATTTTCAACACACTTTGCAAATGGACAATCACAAATTCAATACTCCATCATTTTACAGAGTGTTCAGATAAGCTGGTCTTAACAAGTTTAAATCAAGTTTTTAAAAAAATCGATATTTTTTTGTTTGGAAACTCTTTTTTGTACACTAAATCCCCCATAATCAGAGCTAGCACCAATCCACTTTTAAGTTGCCTCCTATTACCTGGAAACATTTTCTTCTTTGATTTGTACTTTAATTTGCATAAAGCAGGTTGCATTAACTCTGACTACCTACCCACGTGTTGGACATGTTTCCTGAGGAAGAGGGGTTTGGAGAGTTGCTCTATAGACTTGAACATGCTGCTCTGTAGTGTCGCAGAGGATGAAAAGTGGATGCTGCATTCAGTGTCTCCATTCAGTGTGATCGACCATATATAAACTAAGCCTCTACCAAACAGTGTAGTCAAATCCATCTGTCTGCTGCAAGAAAAAATCCTTAACAGTGGAATTTCACACATTTTACAGACAGCTGCAACTTAGTCTTTGTGTTTCTGAACCTCAGGAAGGGAAACAATCACTAGGCCCCTTTTTCCGACATAATGAATTCTTTTCATCAACTCTCATATTATCCTTCTAAAGTTGCAGACACAACAAAGCCAAAGTTCTCTTCTTTATTTAAGTGATCTTGATTTATTTTATTATTATTCCTCTTTCCTTCCACTCCAAGTGTCCTAACTATTGATACTCAAGTTATATCATAGTAACAAGTATGAACTAAAATCCTGTGCTTTCAGAGTGTTAAGTATAACAAGATTTCATTCTTACTATCATAGTTCTGGACGTCTGTGAGAGAAGACAGACATCTGTGTAATTACACTTTTTGTTCTTTTGAACAAAATTGCATCATCTATTTTTTGAACATCTTTACATAGTCATGCTACCATGTTATCTTAGTTATGTTAGGCACGCATTTCTTTTCACTTTGCCAGTCTAGGAGGTCTCAAAGTTCAATTGACTGACTGAGTCATCTACAATGTAAGTTCCTCTGTCTGAACATATCACTCTCAGCTTCCATCAGCTCAGAGCTAGTCAATCTGTCGAACTTGGAACACATTTTCTCTAAAAACAGACAATGATTTGTGACCAGCTGCATCACAGCTAAAACTCCATAGACTGTATTGACTAGATCTGAACTGGCTACAGGGAGGATACAATGCAGTGGGTGTTTCCTACTCCTCCTCTCCCCCAGTCTGGTGTTCTTTCATTGCGTGGTGATGAAATCAAGTTGTTATGGCTTCAGTTTTACTTCCATCCATCTGCAGATATTTAAAAACATGAAGCACCCATTTTGGATCAGACTAAAGGTTCACTTAGCCCAGAACTGTTTCTTCAGTAGTGATCAGAACAGGACATCTGAGAAAAAATATAAGACAAGAAAGCAAGTGCAAGTGATGCATCTCCACAGAATTCTCCCAGAGTTCAGTAATTTTCTGCTCAAAGACCTTCTAAACAAGAGGTGATTTCTTCGTATTGAGAATCCCAAGGAATTCCTCTCCTATGAATTTGCCTTGAATGTACATAAACTTTTAGTATCCTGTTGTAGAAATTTTCACATTTCTGCCTTCACTTGAAGACCACCTTGAATCTGTTGCTAATGTCTAACTCTCTCCAGCTTTGTGCTGGAACAGATTGTGATTAAATGGTCTTCTCTATGCTGTTTGTAATCTTGCTGACCTCAGCCCTAGATATCTCTCCATCCCCTCAAGCATCTCTTTTTCCAGGCCTAAGACTAAATTATCTTCCAGCTTCATTAGGCAGCTCTTCAATGCTTTTTAACACCTGTGTAACAATTCTATGAACTTTGTAGAGTCTTGCATATAATTCTACAGAGGATAAGCAGACCACAAGCAAGAATTTTATGAGGTGTCATGTCGTTATTTAGTGTAACTATACATTATAAAATTACTGACATTGATAATCAACATTGTACAGAATTCATATGTCATCATATATCTCTGTACGTTCTCTATTCTACTCTTAATAATCCCCAGTATTCCAACTGGGTTTTGATCATTAAGAAGTGCAGAGATTATATTTTCAAAAGGAAGTCTGTTAAAATACCAAGATTTCATTCCTGAATGGCAATGATCAGCTCAGAGTCCCTCATTCCACATGGAAAGATTAAATTTTTTGTCCCATGTGCATGGCTTTTAAAATTTATATTTATTGGATTGTGTCTGCTGTATTAATGCCCAGATACTAAGTCTTGTTACGTCTTTGTACAAATTTTTCCATTTCGCTCTCAGGCACATTATTTCTATCCCTCAAGGATTTACAGTCCTGGTTGTTTTACACCAGAACAGCACCTCAGTCATCGCAGAGATCTCAGGACCATTAGTCATGTTTTCTTCAAGATGTGATGTATACAGCCACATCATCCCATCAAAAACACATTTCTTCTTCCTGTGAAACACTGCAGGTTCTTAATACAATCCACACTGCTGTGTGAATAAGCTGCAAGCAAGCCTATGCCATGAGCTGAGGATGAAGCTTCAGAGAATGCTTAAGCACATCAAGCTCCATAAACCATGGCTGAGTTCAAAAACTGTAAACTCCATCTCTTGATAGAACAAAGGTCATAACAGCTGCTTAGGTACTAGGATGTCCCTTGTCCTGCCCTCCTTGTGCCTGATTCATTCACATCTGATGAAGGACAACCTGCCCTTGTGCCAGATAAAGAGAGTATTTAGTAGCTTTCTGAGAGCTTAATCTTCCCTAATGGCATATTTACTTTTGAATTGCTTGTGTAGTAGGTGAATTTGGATTTGAGGAAGATATAACTATGAACTGTGCAAATTCCTGTCATCATACTGCGTGCACACACAGAACATGAAAGGCAGTGTCTCTTTGGGTTTTTTCCTTACTATTTAGTACACCCATGTTGACAGCTCTTAAACTCATTAACTCCAGGACATTTAAGTTCTGCCAGTTTTCTTCCTAATCCTACTGAGAGTTTTTTATTTCTTATAAATTAACTCATCCTCAATTGCTTTGATCCCCTGAATTCCCAGTCAGTTCATTCCCTGATGAGACCAGAGGCTTAGCTTGTTTCCACTTGAAAATAAGCATATACGAACACACACATATACACACACAGTGAAAGTGTAACTTGTAAGTTTTCCAGTTCATTATTTACCCATATATTTAGTTTTCATCTTCCCTTTGGGGAGTAAGTTCCCTAAAGTGCAAACTTTTAATCATACGGCTTTTGGCTTTTTGCTCAGTGCCAAAAGCACTGTTTCTAATAGCATTTTGGCTCTGCTTGTGTATCCAAAGGTCTACTGCTGTGGGGGAAGGAAAAATGATTACCTTCCAATAACACTGCCCAGCACAGCACATATCTTTGTAAGCCCAGGACAGGAAAAAGGCTGCCCAGAACACAGCTGTCCTCCACTCCACCATGCATAGGGTGATAGAGTAAAAATCTGCGCCTTGTGTTCAATTTAGAATTAATAAATGATACTTTTATTTTTTGGTTGATAGCTTAGATATTTTCTGCTGCAGTTTTGTCTGTTCATGCTTTGAAAAAGTCATCTGACCTAAAGATGCTGCTGGCATCCTCTTTGTCCATGCTGTGCAAACTCTGCCTTCCACTTGCAAATTCTCATAAAGCAGAGTGTAATCTTTTGCAGTTCTTGCATCTTTTCAAAATCTTAGATGTTTTGCATCTCTGTATGACATGTAGTGGGGATTCTGACTTCAAACTCTTCATGATTTTCCACCGCTTTCTGTCTGTGATCTCATTTTTTCTTTCTCCACAGTATTTTGGATTCCCTTGCAGAACATCAACACTGCTAGAGCCTTGCCTGTAAAACCTGGAGTCAGCAGTGGTGCATTTTTCTGGGCAAATACTAATTGCTTTGCCAAGAGTCTGTTCTGAAACTTCCCAGGTTTATCTGTTTCTGTTCTGTGTCCAAAATGTCTTATCTCTCGTCTCTTTTCAAGCCTGTTAAATCTGTCCCCACCAAAATGAAGAAGATGGTTCTTCCACTCAGAAAAGTCAAATCACCTTGGCTTTTTTGCCCACTCTGACATCATCACTCATGTTTCATTTTCACACATGTGTCAGTGCTCTTCCAATTTCTATAATTAGTTTCACAGCTGATCACCTATCCATGACTAGACCAAAAATTATTAAAAAATGGGACTGCTCCAGACTAGGCTATTTTCAGAAATAAAGTTGCCATATGGCTGTCATTTTGTGTGCATGTGTGGTGTATTATGTTATACATTCACTTGACTTTGTAGTCATAGAACTGTAGAATGGCCTGGTTTGGAAGGGACCTTAAAGATCATCCGGTTCCAATCCCCCTCCTGCCGAGAGAGTCACCTCCCACTAGATGTGGTTTCTCGGAGCTCTGTCCAACCTGCTCTTAAACACTTTCAGGAATGGGGCATCCACAACATCTCTAATATGAGAATTGAAGTTCTTTTGTAATAAAAAGTATTTTTCCTTCCATTTCACATTTTACTTCCCCATTTCTACTGTTTCAGGCCTGAGAGGTTTAGGTACATCATTCATTAATGTTCTCATCTCTATTTTTCCTTGATGTGGTGCTGAATAGAGAAAGGTAAAGGAAGCACTGTGCAACAGGACCACCCACCCTCTGGGATAAGGTAGCCTTTCAAAAAGGCAAACATTCTGGATTATCCTACCTTCCAGTTCCAGCTGCTTCTACAGCCTGCAGAAAGGCTGAGCAGTCTGCAGTGATCTATCCACTAGCACGACAGCCCCACAGGACTCCTGTCACTCAGACCTTCTCCCCTGGTTGCCCTGTTTTCCTTGCTCTTGTCAATACATATAGCTGTCTAAATCATTTTGTGTGACCACTCCAACTACACTGCACTCATCCATCTTCCTCTCAGTTCTCTGGGGGCTTGTAGCAGAATGGGTGAAGTGAGTGTTATAGAGAGCAACCAGGCAAAGCTCCAAGCACAGTGGAACCATCCCAGGCTGGAAGTGCTTCCAACAGCTTTGATGTAGCATCACTTGGAGATAACTAACAGGTTTGTCACTTTGGCTTGCTCCTGCTTTCACTTCAGAGGTCTATTTCCTTCAGTGCCCAGTTTGTGTGCATGCTAGTTCAGACTTCTGAACTCAGTTCTAAGAGGAAACAGACACACTGACAAGATCACCATGACATTCACTTCAAACCAACAGCATGGAGGTGTATCACATCACTGTTGTTTTTCTCTGGCAGTGACATTCTTCCAAAAGTATCTCAACCAACCTTGATCTCAGTTTCTTCTCTGCACCCTTGTAAGGGCACGAGGCACACAACATAAGGCTGCAAAGGCACTGCTCTGGTGAGCCCTGACATAACCTTCCTTTTTGTCCTTTTGAATTGAAACAGAGAGATAAACAGACCCTAGAAAATAATGAGTGTCAGAGACACAAGAAAACCAAAATACTCCAAAAGACACCAATATTAATGGTTGTGCAAAACACAGATGAGGCTGGTTTTCTCTGGTGGGAGCTAGAACTTCTCAGGCAGGACATGGGCGAGCCCACATCAGCTGGGGTTTTCTCCCCACTGGTGTAATTTCAAATAAGTACCTCTGAGCAGCAAAACTCTGGGTTTTCTGCTCAGTGACCGAAGGGAAGACAAAGTTATGCTTCATCACTGCCTGAATGTCAGGTGGCACTTTGTGAGAACAGCTTATCTGAAAGATTATGCAGCTGTAACTCTGCATATTGTTTCTGGATATTTGAATTTTCATTTGTGAAGTTGGTAGTGCTGCAGTTTCAATGTGCAAAGCTGACTGGAAATTCTGTTATTACAGAAAATAGTTTTTCAGTTTTCACGCCAATCTACTTCCCAGAGTAATACTGAAGCAATCCTTTTGAATAAGCAGAAGCTTGTTCAGATTGAAACTGAATTTAATATTCACCTCAACTCCAGAAGCACAACCTGTGAAGTTGCCAGCAAAAGAAAAATTACTTTAATATTAGAAATGAATAATATCCAGAATCTTTAACTTCTCATGTTTTCTAGTGTTATACTATTTATGTATAGATCAAGGTCAAATTGTCTTTAATATAAAATTCATATAAAATTCATATTACTGCGCAGTATTAAAAAAGGGGGAAAATCAAATGGGCAATAACCAAGTCACTTGTGTGACCATTGGTTTTTTTCCCTAAAGTATGTACATTTTCTGAAACCCTGAAATTTTTTTAACCCATTCAGCGAAGAAATCTCAGAGTTCTTCTGGGATTATATAGTTTTTCTGTCCCTTTGTAATGTTAACTGTGACTTGCCTGACCAAATGTAGATATCCCTATCTAAATTAGTCTCACCAGCTTCTTCTAATAATCATTAAAGATAATTGTGTATTGATGAGGTAAAATTCATTTCATTCTAAAGGAGATGTCCACATTTTGTAAAATGAATTGTGCCCTAAAAATATTTATGTCTCTCCATTGACCACAGAAGACAAACTTTCACACACATAGCCATCTATACTATATCTTTGGTATATAAAAGAGGTGTGACAAATCAACATTCAGGCCTTAATTTCTCACACTGGACTTCACACACAGCATAAATCACTAGATGGGGTAAAATGGACTGAGAGACTTTCTTTCAAGGCAAATACAGGAATTGAAGTGAGCTGCTAAATAGCTCTAACTCATTATAACAGCTACTTATTTCTCAAAGTGACTGTTGGAAAAGACTAATCTACTAAGATTATTTTATATTTTTTATTTTTGCTTTTGGCTTTAGACCAAATTCTAAACTTCTTCTACCCAGTGTCAGTAAAATACAAATATCACACTTTAGAAAATAATTCAAAAATTAAGCTGATTATAAAGCAAGAACCTGTCTGCCTGAGGCACCAAAAGAGAATTTGCAGTCAGGACCTGTGGATCAGGAATGTATGATGCAAGACATATATGATAATAGCAGCTTGAATGATTCTAAGTAACACAATTTGTTTCTTATCTGAACCATACAGCACACAGTCAGCAAATATGTCTATGGGGGTTTTATGGGTTTTTATCATGGATATATTATTAAAGGTTCAAAACTAGTCACAAAGGAATAAAAAGATGCCCTTATAGCCTTGCTCCACAGACATTCTCTTCAGGCCATTGGAAGAGAATTTATTTGCTATTCTGAATAAATCAATGTGTTTCGGAGGATGTATGGGAGACAGTATAAATAGACATGGCTGTTGGTAAAGGCCTTCTCTGGCATTCTTAACTCCCTAGTCAGTACCTTTTCTGCAAATAATTGACTTGTGAAAAGACCAAGCAGAAAAGTTCTTCAGCTGTGTTTTGGGACTTACACTCCTAATCTCAGAGGTTCTAGTTGATTCCAGCAATTACTATTTTAGTTGAGAAATGACAGAGATTTCTGACAAGGCTGGTGGTGGAAGAGGTGATTCGTAGTTGAATATTGGTAGTGGCTCAGGTGATCTGCAATTATTATGTAGCAGTGAAAGGGTTTCTGCAATTTGCTATTGGTGTATATCTGGAAGATTTCATGGGCAAGCTTAATGTCTCACTGTGCATGAAAAAAATTGGTCACTAAGAGGGCTGTTAATTTGTGATGCTCACCATAAAACAAAACAAAACAAAACAAAAAAAAACAAAAAAAAAAAAAGAAAGATCAGATCACAACCCAAGCTAGCTCTGCTAAAGACCAGCAAAAAGACAGTTCAGAGGATCCTGGGAGGAGACCCAATACTACTCTGTTAATTTCCACTACAGACAAGTCACTAATGAGCACTCAGAGAAACTGTACAATTTTTTCCTCTTTTTTTTTCTTCTTTTTCTCTCTTTTACATTACCTTGACAATGAAAGATTTCTGGCATAGAATTTATGAAGAAAAAAGCTAAAATGTAATAATTTTGTCCTACATCTTAGGCCAACATCTATCACAAGAAAAATGCATGTGTGGTAAAACCTTGGCAAGATCATAAGCTGGATATTCTTCCCAGTGAATCCATCCAGGGAGCCCAGACAGGAGTAAAAGAAGACCCGAGTTGAGCTGAAATGGAGCCCTTTGACCATCAGGAGGGATTGGAGAAGCCACAGGTGGGTCTGACTGGGGACCAATAAAGTCCCTTGATGCACCTTATCAACAATTAACATACCTTTTTTGTCATGAAAATAGTGGTGGGAATAGATATACAATAGATCATGCGGTTTGGTATTGATGTAGACCTTTTTTAAACTGTAGTTTCCCTCTATTTTGGAAACATCTATCACCCACAACATGTGTTTTCTCACACAGGATGTGCTTGGTCTTTCTTGTAGCAGCATTAGTCAGACCAAAACTGGGAGATGTCTCTTCATATTGAGATCCTAAGTGAAAAAAAGCCAGGTAGACACACCTGAGTGCTTGCAGCCAAAGCAAGCATTGGTTTTGACCTCTCTGAGAAGTGCATTGGACATCTGAGTGCAGAGGCAAGATTTCAGCGTGCTCCATGAGCCAAACAAGAATGCCTCCTAATGGGCAATCCATTTTCAAAGCAAATGCTGAATGGATGGAATTAAACATGCACATTAATGCTTTCTAAAACTAGAAGTTTTTAACAGACCCAGTGATGCAGAAGAATGCTCCTTCCCTAGCAATCAGAACATTTCTATATAGACTAATCTTTGAGCAAAAAAGTGATTATATTTGACGTACCCAGGCTATTCATGTGCTCATTTTGCCTCCCCCCCTAACTAGTAATTTCCTTTATAGAGAACCTATCCAAATATTTCTAAATGTATCAAATATATTATTTCAACTGACCAAAAAATTATTATATCTAAGAGCACAAAGTAAGAAGCTCTCAGTTCAGATATGGCTCTCTCTTTGCTTTCAGCCTTAGGAGGAAATAAAAATCTCAAAGTTCTTGGGTTCACAAATGACATGACTTTGGCTTAAAGTCTGCAATTCCCCATCTCCACCTTCGCTGCTGGATTCTTAGAAGGTAAGCCTGCTTTCATGGAAAAAAAAATACAGATTTCCTTTCAAAGCAGATGAGGGACATCACAGGTTTTACCACTCTAACAATCAAGCTGAATCACAGTGAAACCTATTTCTATCATGAAGTTTAGAAGTTCTGAGGTATTTCCTCAAATCACTTTCAAATAGGAAACTAGATAACTTTAGACATATATTATATACTTTCTATGTTCTGTTCTATTTTCTATTTCATGTGGACAAATGCTATAAGGAGAAGCTGAGGAAGCTGGGGTTGTTTAGTCTGGAGAAGAGGAGGCTCAGAGGTTGCCTCATCACTCTCTACAACTGCCTGAAAGGAGGTTGTAGCCAGGTGGGGGTCGGTCTCTTCTCCCAGGCAACCAGCAACAGGATAAGAGGCCACAGGCTTAAGCTCTGCCAGGGGAGGTTTAGGTTGGATATTAGGAAGAAATTTTTTATGGAGAAAGTAATCAGGCATTAGAATGACCTACCTAGAGAGGTGGTGGATTCACTGTCGCTGGAGATTTTTAAGATGAGACTGGATGTGGCACTTAGTGCCATGATCTAGTAATCACAGTGGTGTTGGATCAAGGGTTGGACTTGATCTCAAAGGTCTCTTCCAACCCATTTGATTTTATGATACTAAAAGAAAATCCAGTCCTTCTAGGTTACCTACCTATGTTAGACATTTAGATCCCATCTTTATATGATTTTCAGAAAAGGAAACCAATTTCATATCTATTCCTTTAGAAAATCTTATCTCCACTTATTTTGGACAGGACTGAACTGATAGATCAAATTGCACAATAAATGTGTCTGGTAAGAAATTGATACCACTCAGGAAAAAAAAAAAGAAAAAGAAAAAAAAAACAAAAGCAAAAGGAAAAAAAAAAATCAGAAGCAATCTTTTCAAATATTGTCTGTTGTGGAGAATGAATATAAGACTCTCAGGGAGACTCCATATATTTGCATTGCAACTTAAGCCTGTCCCACAGCAGAAAGCCCAGAAACAACACAAAGACACAGAACAAAAAGACACAGAACATGGCTTCACATAAACATCACACTGACATGAATAGAAGGTCTTCACTCCAAACCTAACAAATTGCCTTTTTGTTATGCAGATTTAACAGCTTTGGTTCTACCTACCCTAGTTGTCTTTATACCATGCTCAAATCACTCTCTACATGTGTTCTAAAAATGTAGTAGTGGGAGGAGGAATTAAGAAATAGTATTTCCTTAACTATGACTTGTATCAACAGCTAAGATCAACATTCCTGAGGATGAAATTCACTTGAAGTGGGAGACAAGTATATGTTATATGGAAAGACAGTGCATATAAGTTATTTCTTCTTTTGCTTCTTTGTATCCAGAATCAGAGGAAGGGAAAAAGCAAATTAAAATACCAGATATTATTGGGTTTGGATTTTTTGTTGTAGTTTTCTAGAAAGCTCCATGGAATGATTATTTTGATCTTAGCCATCCGTATCACAGGGCTGAAGACCATGATTGCAACATACATACAACACAGTGCAACAAATAAAACATCTGAAAAAACCATGGATCTTGGGGCTGGGTCTTTATTTGTAAATAAAATAGTTCAAGAACTACTCTCTGGTCCTAAGAGCAGTGCCTGCATAGATACAACTGCATGCATAGCAGGGAGGTGATTTGAGACATCCAGCACTGTTTCACCAAGAGCAAGTCCTGCCTGACCAACATGGTGGCCTTCTGTGATGGACTGCACCAGTGAAGAAGGGAAGGGCTATAGATGTCATTTATCTGGACTTCTGAAAAGCCTTTGTCACAGTCCCCTACAACATCCCTCTCTCTGAATTGGAGAGTGATGGATTTGATGGGCAAACTGTTCAGTGGATAAGGAATTAGTTGGATGGTTGCATCCAGAGAGCAGTGGTCAATGGCTCAATGTCCATGTGGACATCATTAAAAAGTGGTGTTCTTGAAGGGTCTGTGTTGGGACCAGGATTGTTTTATGTCTTCACCAATGGCACAGAGAGTCTGATCAAGTGCACCCTCAGCAAGTTTTCAGACAACCAGCTGAAGGATGTGGTTGACACACCTAAGAGATGGGATGCCATCCAGAGGGGCAAGGTGGATCAGTGGGCCCAGAGGAATCTCATGAGGTTCAACAAAGTCAACTGCAAAGTGTTGCACCTATGATGAGGCAATATCCATCATACCAAGCTGGGACATGAGCAGATTGAGAACAGTCCTGCAGAGAAGGACTTCGGGGTGCTGGTGGAGGAAAATCTGGAATTTACCTGGCAATGTACACTCACTGTTCAGAAAGCCGACTGTATCTTGGGCTGCATCAAAAGAAATGTGGCCAGCAGGTTGAGGGTCAAGGAAGGTAACCTGACCCAGAGCACTGTTTCCAGCTCTGGCATCCTCAACGTAAGAATGATGTGGACCTGCTAGAGAAAGTCCAGAGCAGGGTCATGCAAATGATCACAGGACTGGAGTACCTCCCCTCTGAAGACAGGCTGAGAACTGTGGCTGTTCAATGTGGAGAAAAGAAGGCTTGGGGGAAACCTTATTGCAATACTCTTTCAGTATTTAAAGGGAGCTTATAAGAAAGATGGGGACAAACCTTTTAGTAGACCCTGATGCAATAGGAAAGGGGGTAATGGTTTTAAACTAAAAGATAGATTTAAAGTAGATATAAGGAAGAAATTTTTTATTATTAGCGTGGAGCAGGTTACTCAGAGAGGTGGTGGATGCCCCAACCCTGGAAGCATTCAAGGTCAGATAGGACTAGATGACTTTTAAAGATCCATTTCAGCCCAAATCATTCTATGATTCCTTCCCATTTGGGTCCTACAGGGGCATTTTTAGCACAGCATGCTTTGAGCAAAAGTAGAAAAACAGTGTCTTTCATACATTCTTCATATGTGATTATTATCTTGTAAAGCAGAAAAGAATGGGTCAGGAGCAGAAGTCTGAGCACCATTTAAACCCTTAGTTACAGGCTGAGTCAGATCCATGTCCCTAAAGCATTGCTTTCCTGATCATAGTCTGAAAGCTGCTGTATAATGGAACATAGCTGAGGTCATTGCTACCCACTTTCAGAGCAATGTGATTGACACTGGCATTGTAAGCTTTCTTTAATTACAAGATTGCAGTCTCAGAGAACAAGTCCTTACCCTTAGCAAAGGAAAAATATGATTAGTTAATTCCACAGGAGAAACTAGGCTAGAATGCGAGAGAGCACGAAGAAAGGCTAAAGAATTGGTCTACACAGGGAAAATAAGACATACTGAGAATGAGCAAGGTATCAAATACATGAGAGAAAAAAAGAACAGAGGTGGTTTGGAAATTTCAAACATCCCTATGTCAAGCTTACTTCATCCCTAGGTTTTGGAAACTTAAGGATCAAATTTGATGCTGATATAAGTCTGTTACCTCTCTGTCAACCTGCCTTAGTACTACTGGACCTTATGTACAAGTTTTATATGAGCAGATAATCCTGTGAACAGAGATTTCTATCCAGTGGTTTCCAGACACCCAGGAAAAGCCTTCCCCAGTTGTGGTCATTGAGGCATATTTGACTTGTGTGCTATAGGTTTGCTTTGTTTTCCTCCAGTGATGAAGAGCAGGGTTGCCAAGCACCACTCTCAGGAAGTATCAAAGACATACTTCTCACCCCAATTTTTCCTTTTTCTTTTTCTTGATTAACTTTTTCACTTCCCACATATCTTCTTTTCTCAACCCATATCACGCCTAAATAATTTTACTTCTTCTGTACTTCTAGTTTAAACTTGAGTCAGGACAAAGTCAGAAACATAGTCATCTGCCTGCAGCCTGAACGTTATTGTTCTGTACTATGCTAACACTGAGATGAATATCAAAACATAAAAAACCTTTTACAAACTGTTGGTGTTACAATCTCAATTTCTTCAGAGCACATGGTTTACCTGGTGTGTGCTGCACCATGCTAAAGACTCCTTGAACATAAATGACTTAATGGCACAGGGCAGCAACCTAAAAGGCTGGTCATTTGGGTCCTGAAAACCTCAGTACAATTTTATATCTGTACTAATTAGTTCTGCTTCACAGAGACCACGTTGTTCTCAGCCCCCCAGCTAGATTAGACATCTCTGGGACCATATATTGCACTCACTGGAAGATGTGTTTCTATACAAAAAAGATGAAGATGTTGTCATGAAGGGCAAACCAAAATTAAACCAGGTATTTCCTCAAAACTCTTAGAAAATGTATCCAGGTTGTTATCAGCTTTATGGGGTGAATGAAGAAAAAGAAGAGAAAAAAAGAGGAAAATTACCCCTGAATTTAGTAGCATAAAACCCATATCAAAATTGTGCTTTAAAATTTTAACAGATATACATGAATACATAACTTACTAAGACCTTTCAAGAACATGGTTAGTCATAACAGCATTAGTTCTTTTCATGTTTAAGATTAAACATATTTGAATGATAATACATTGTTTTATGTCAAAGTGAGGACAGCCTGCTTCTTATGTAAGCCTAAATAATTGTATGGGTTCGAATGTGGAATCACAGATCAACTGAGGTATTTTCTCTATCCCATGAATCCAGTGATGTCGGGGGTATTACTGCTGTGGTTAAGTATTCTCTACACAGGTAAAAGTTGCAAACTGAACTCTAATATAGATTTGAAAGAGACTGGGAAAGTGTCAATTGGATTAAACAGTGATTTTTTTTTAATAAGAAAAAACAAAAACCAAAACTAAACCAACCAAACAAAAAACCCAAACACACAGACAAACCCCCCTCCCAAAAAAACCCAAACAAGCACAAGCCTTCTAAGTGCTGTGTGAGTATAGGTGAAAGTGATTTATTATCAAATAAGCTGTCTCTACAAGATCGTTAGTTCCAGATGGCATGCTACACATTAACTGCATGTAAATGTGTGTATAGGAATTACTTCATTAGTTATAATGAACCAATCAGAAAGTGTTCAAAAGTAAATAAATAAAAGTCCACAAGAATGTGACTCTTCATAACCCTTTTCAGTGGGGTTCTTGAAAATTAAAATATGTATGATTAGAATTTATGTAGTTGGAAATAATACTAGAAGACCAAATGGTCACTTTTGACCTTCAGTTCTTTGTCTGTGACAAACATTTAAAAGGGTCAGGTTTATTGGGAATATCAGCCTTGCAAAGGACATAGGGGAGAGAGAATCATTGGACATCAATCCCAGAAAAAAATTTTTTAGTCATCAGATTGCACCAGCAAAAATAACTTGGTCCTAATTAGGAAGGTCTCGTTCATGTTTTGTAATCAATACACACAAATGAGAAGAGGTCTGAGAGCAAAGACAAGGTTGTAAATACCTGATGCAAACCCATAGATTCTTATAAAATAAAGAAATTAACAGTTAGGAAGGCAGTAGGAGAGGAGACTGAAGAAATAAGATGGACAAGTGGGGTTTTTTGTAGCTGACTGGGGGTAAAACTGAGCTGGACATGCAGCTACCGCCATTGGTATCAGCAAAGAGCTTGGTTTAAATGTTTTACTGCCCTAATATTTGCACCCACTACAAAATAGGACTGCTGAGTTGCACAACTTTAGTGTGAAAAATGAGTGCACTTTTCCATTTGATGGGTATGAATGAAACCTCTCAAATTGGCAAAAAGAATCCTATTCTATAAAGAAAAACTGTTCAAAAGCAGACCAACCCACAGCTTATTAATTTTGCATGGTTTAAGGGAGGGAGAATTATAGCATCTGGCTCAAGATCTTGTGTACCACCTTTGCTCAGCCCAAAGCACATTAAAACAGCTGAGTTATAAACCCTACAGATGGAAAAGGGGGTTGCAGCAATGATATTCTTTTAAATGCAGCCAAGTTGCTTTGGTACTCCACATAACATAAATTGCTGAAGCACTCAAGTACTTAACTAGTTACAGTATGTGAAATTGGGTTTAATTTGACAATGCTGTAGCTCAGCATTGTTTGCCTTGCAATTATATACATTGATTAGACTTTGAACATAATGAGCTCTTGCCTGAAGGGGGTCTGACAATAAAAGCAATATTTTAGGAACTCAAGACTGCAGAGTTATAAAGTGAAAATTTTGCATGAATACAGTCTCAAAACAGCCTGTTTTAATAAATAAATATTCAAAAGTCCTGTGGTTAGAAGGTGCAAGGTTTTGTTATAACTCCTGGTTCCATATAAGTAATGCAAATGTTATTTTTATTCTACATGCACATTAAACACATAATCCTCGTTCCTGTTAAAACAACCCAGGTAGTAAACACTCCAAATGTATCTTGGGTTAATATGCACAAGATGGAAATTAAGTTACACTATAGCATACATTACAATAAAAACTAGCGAAGTGTGTAATTACTGTTACTATGCTGTATGTTACGGTATATATCGCTCAGTGTAGCCACAGCGGTAACCATCTTAGTGTCACTGTCTTAATTATAGCAGTTTTATTGTTATTATTATTGTCAGTCTTTAAGCTTTTACTAAATCCAAAGCTCAAATCCAGCAAAGCACAGAAGCATGTGTTTCATTTTAAGCAGGTGTCTAGTCCCACAGAAGCTACTAGAATTAAAAAAAACTTCAAAAATACACTTTTTGGAATGAATGGGATTAGTTACACATCTCAAATTAATGATAGGCACACCAGGGATTGGTATTACCTTCAACAGAAATATTAATTCAGTGAAGATTCTAAGCCTGAGCTTCTTGTTGACTACAGGTGATTTAATTTCCATCGACCCAGTCCTAACAAGTCATCTATAGTCTCCATGTCTCCAGTGTCTTTTGAGCAAGGCTGACAACTGGAAAATCAAAATCTGAAGCCCTTTAGGTGTAGCATGGATAGCAGCCTGCCTCTATTGTTTATTTTAGCTATCTCTGCTGTATTTACTTTGCTATTGCTGCTCCCCTTCTCCATATCCCTGTCAAACACCACGTATTTTTTGATTCCCAATGTTTTTACCCAACTGAATTCAGATCAGTGTGCCTCTGCCAAGATCTGCAGTCAAGGTGGCAACATTCATATTGATAGAGCATTAGAATAAAAAATGGATATAAGTACCTGAGTCTAAAGTTTCAAACACCAGAAACCTCTTAGCTGCTGCCTAACTCTAGGGGTTCCAAATGTCCTACCTCTTCTGTTCTGATAATAATGTCTGTAAATAATTCAAAATCAATATGAATCACAGCACAAAGTACAGTTATGCAGATATCTTACAAAAAAATTCCATAGTTTAGATTAAATAATTATTTGATTAGACTAACATGTTATACAAGACCTCTTCATGTTGCCGAAAAAATTATTTAAAAATATCATAGCCTGTACATTGGTGTGATGACAGCTACATGCCAGAGAGCCCTTCCTAACTGGATGTTTGGTCTGAACAGGACTAGGCAACACTGCCTAAGCACTAACTTGAGTTAGTTGTAGCTAGGACTGATTATGAGAAAAGCAACGTTTCCTTTGTCCTTGCCCCTCACTGCCTATGAAATTAACATATAAGTGTGACGCTCAGGGGAAATTATAGCTTTTCTCAAACAGTGCCTAAGAGAAATGCCTGCATGTTCTCTAAAGGCATTTTTTTTTGAGGACAGAGAATAACATTGACCCTATTTTGTGAATGAACAAGGTGACATTCTAGCTTGAACTGACTAAATTTTCAACATTTTTTTTTTTTAATATTTCATAGAAACTCAGAATTATTTAGTTTGAAAGCGACCTAAAATATCATCTAGTTCCAAACCCCCTGCCATGGCAGGAGCACCTTCCACTAGACCAGGTTGACCAAAGCACCATCCAACCTATCTTTGAACACTTCCAGGGATAAGGCATCCACAACTTCTCTGGATAAGCTGTGCCAGTGCCGCACCACCCTCACATCAAAGAATTTCTTCTAAATATCTAATCTAAACCTGCTCTCTTTTAGTTTGAAACCCTTTCCCCTGGTTCTGTCACTACATGCTCTTGTAAATAGTGCCTCTCCATTTTTCTCACAGGTTCCTGTCAGGTACTGGAAGGCCACAATTAAGTTATCCTAGGACCTTCTCTTTTCCAAACTGAACAACCTCAATTCTCTCACCCTTTCCTCATATGAGAGGTACTTCATCTCTCTAATCATGCTGATGACTCCTCTGGACTTGCTTCAACAGGTCAATGTCCTTGCTGTGCTGAGACCCCAGAGATGGATGCAACACTGCAGCTGGGGTCTCAGCAGAGCAGAGCAGAGGGGCAGAATCACCTCCCTCGTCCTTCTGGCCACACTTTTAATTCTACCCAGGACACAATTGGCTTTCTGGGCTGTGAGTGCACATTGCTGGGTCATGTCTAGCCTCTCATCCACTAGCACCCCCAAGTTCTTCTCGGCAGGGCTGCTCTCAGTCTGTTCATCCTCCAGCCTGTGTTGATACCTTGGTTTGCCCAGACTCAGGTGCAGCACCTTGCACTTGATCTTGCTAAACCTCATGAGATTCCCATGGGCCTTTTTCTACAAATTGTCCAGGTCCCTCTGGATGGCATCCCATCCTTGAGGTGTGGCAATTGCACCACTCAGCTTGGTGTCATCTGCAAATTTGCTGTGTGCACTCAGTCCCTTTGTCTATGTCATTAATGAAGATATTAAAAAGCTTTGGTCTCAATATGGATCCCTGAGGGACACCACTTGTCACTGATGTCCATCAGGACTCTGAGCCATTGATCACAAGCTTCTGGATGTGACTGGCCAACCAATTCCTCATCCATGTAACAATCTACTCAAACCCATCTCTTTCCAATTGAGAGAGAAGGATGTTGTGGGGAATCTTTACAGAATTCCAGATAAATGACATCTGTAACGATTCCCTTGTCCACTGATGCTGTTACTCCCTCACAGAAGGCCACCAGGTTGGTCAGGCAGGACTTGCCCTTGGTGAAGCTATGCTGGTAGTATCAAATCACCTTCCTGTTCTCCATGAGCCTTATCTCCTTTTATTCTGATTCCCATTAATTTTTCTTCTATTGATATTATCTACATATAACTATAATTATTGAGATTAATTTATGTCTTTTGTTAAGATTTTATAACATGAAGGTACCATTAACCACTTTATAGCTATATAACTGCTGACTTTGTTTAAAAAGCATTGAGACTACACCACTTGACTTCAAAGTAGAACACATTTATATTATTATAAATATAATGATATTGGTATAGTGTCTAGTTCAAAATTTGCTGCATAGAGAACAAATGCTGAAAACATCAATCACACATGCTATTTTCTTGCAAGTGTACTAGAGTAGTCCAGAAAGAGGAGGTGGATTGTATAAACAGTGTAAGTAGTTATTTTATTTCATTTTGCAGATATTTACTTCATGAATAATATATAACATTCACAAAAGGAAAGCAGCAATTCAAAAACTCAACTGACTACAAATGAGGTCTATTTTATTAGAGAATCAAAATTATCTGATGATTTTTTTGCAACTGGATACATAGCCTCAGATCTAAAGATATGTGTAGAGTCCCTGGGACACAGCAATAGTCTTTTATTGGGAAAATAAGTACAGAATTTTCTTGCTAAGAGAAGCCAGGGAACTGACAGCTTTGCAAAGGTTAGATGGCATGTAGCTAAAAAAAAGGGGCTGTATTCTTATAATGCACCAAGCAGTGTAAGAAATAGACCAGTTCACCTAAGAAGAGAATGAGTCATTTAAAAATGTGAGTGGCAGCTCATTCCATGAGGACAAGGAACTGAAAGTTCACCGGAATAATATGTGAATAAAAATCTGTTAGCTATTAGGAAAAACAAAATGTCATCCTTCACATAGAATTCTCCAAAACAAATTGAAAGGACAATGGTTATTTCGAGAAATACTTTACAAAAAACTTTGGGCCCAGTGTTCCATATTGTGTTTTTCCACAATTCCAAACGTAATTCCAAAATACTTGCAAATGATTGCCAGTAAAACAGCAACATTTTAATTACAGGGACACAGTTATTTCAGAGGTTGGCTTCTCACAGCAGAAATTGTGGGCAAGATACTCAGCACTGTAAACTCACATAACTTGAACTTCTGCATTGGCTGAATATTTTTTAACTGTGTTGCCTCAATAAGATGGCAAGGTTTATCTTATTTCAGAAAAAGCTAACTATAAATGAAATTGGGGGAGTTCTACACCCATTTTTAAGCAAGTGAAATTGCCAGGTTTTGTATCTTCTCTGAGTTAAACAGCAACACTCTGTACTTAGACAGTTAGGAGTGGGATTTCCAGAAAGCACTAAGTGGGGAAACATCAAGGCTAGCAATGACAAAACCAGTGAAAAAGAAAAATAGGGCCTAGACGTGTTCTCTAGAAGGTGTCTTGTAGAACTAAGTAATGTTTTTTATAATAACACATCCTCTGCATAAAAGATTATGAAGTCAAGTGAAAAATTTTGCCAAATAAAGAGGAATTTTTAAAAGTAAAGATTTTTTACTTACATTTATTCTCAATTAAATGTTTAATTTTTGAAATGTCATAAGATTTCATTTTGGCATTTTAAATGAAACTTTGCACATTTTTCCCTCTTAAAATGACATTTCTGTTGAAGAAAGACCAATAGAAAAGGCAACAAACATTGGAGAAGATAATCTGAAACTAATTGAAAGAGTTTCTGTTGTTTTTTTATTGTAAATTTTGTTTGTCAAAATGTGTTATTTTGATCTACTTGAAATTTTGAATTGAATATTTTTATTTATGCAGTGTAAGTAAAACTTCCTTGACTTTCTGTGGTTATCTAACTACTAAAGCAATTTCAAAATACATTAGCTGTGAGTAGACATGGCAGAAGTTTTCATCTGAAATCAGTAAGTTATTGTGCAAAATACTAAACTAAGAAAAAAACTTGTTTCATGTAGATCTTTTTCTTAAGTAGAAAAGCCTTTAAGTAGATCCTGTCACCTGCCAGAGAATAACAATAGCTTCAGTCAGGCATTTCTTCCAAATGAGGAAACAGAAATATCTATCCTGTAGATGAAAACACTAGCCAGTAAGTTTTTTGATCTAGTAGAGCAAAGCTATTTCAAAACCATCCTATCTTCATTTGTTGTTTGTGGCCTCCTGATCTTGAGGTTGTGGAATTTGCACCACCAAAAAGATACAGAAGGAGAAGGACAGACAGGAAATCAGTCTGCTGGTCCTTAAAATTTGAAGTATATTTTCTGACACAACAGCTCCTGTAGCCTCTGTACCTGCTACAGAATTTATCCAACTGAGGTGTCAGAGCTGCATTAAGAAGCTTGAGCAGTGGGATTCATTGCAATTAATTTCAGACATGGATATGGTACTGAATTTCAACAAGTCATTCTCAGACCTTTTTATAGTTAATGTAGAGAAAGAGGATCCTCCATAGGAGTTAATCTTGTTTTATACACATTTCCTAGGATCAACTAGTTTTTACATTAGAGCTACTTTTCCCCCAGTGATTACAGAGATAGTCTAGGGTGACTAGCTCACATTTAGACTCCCAAGTTTTAGGTATCTAATCTGAGTTTAATCACACCCAAAATGAGAGGCAAGAAATTAAGGTGTGATAAAAGCACTGAAAGCCCATGGACTGCTTCTAAACAGATCTGTGAAGGGATGCCACAGTACATGTAATTGACTTCTTTCACCTATTGTCAAGACGAGGGATCTGTCAGAGAGAGTATGTAGAAAGCAAACTATGGAATAGGAGACATACCCATGTTTGAGTTTGTTTGTGTCTTGTCTCACTCTTTTCTCTGAGTGTTTCAAATGCAGAGTACTTAAATATATATCTTCATGTATTTGACCCTGACCAACTAGAGAAACCATCCACTCTGTACTATATTCTTATATTCCTTATTAAACAGACAGAGGGCATTAAGTCCCTGAAAAAGCACGTTTAGACAAGCTGGGTTTTTTCACACCCATACTACTCTGCTTTTTCCTCTGGGAGGGTCAAACACAAGGCTTTACCCAAGATCAGGAGTCCTTGCACCATCTGGTAAATAATGATATTTAAATGTAGCTATGCTGTTTTGTTTTGTTATTTTTTAGGGATTTTTTTTTGTTTGCTTGTTTGCTTTTTGGTGTTTTCTTCAAAAATTTCTAATATGTAATGTTATAGTTTATTGAGTGTTTCAGAGGATAACTTTTCACATATGGTTTTAATTTGCATATGCAGTGACTTGTGTGTACTCTAGAGCCTCACTTCAGGTCTCTCAACTTTGCAGAATTAATATTCTCTTCTGGAAAATGAGGTTAGCAATAACAGTAATCTTGACATACTTCACCTGTAAATGGTGAAGTAAAACATGGTATAAATGCTAAATTGCCTTATTACTCCAAGTTTGTAATGGACACCGACCCTCTCTCTGGAGACTTATTTTCAGCTTCAACTATTTCCTTGCATTTCCAAGGCAACAGGGATTTCTGCTCAGAAGTGTAGACTTTCAAGGTCTTTTAGCCCATAGCTCTGAGATATTAGGGGTTGAAAAGCCTCATATAGTGGAAAACTTAGATTTTCCAGCAGGTGTAGTCCAGTAGTCAACTCATGATTCAAGGATAGCAATTGAGCTGCAACATCTGCAAGGCAAAGTGTCAGAAACTTCCTCTATACAGAAATCATTAGCAACCAAATGTGAAGATGCACATTTGCATCTCTGACCCAACACATTATGGTGGGTTTGAGACTCAATGTTACCTACAGTAGTGGTCAAGTGTGACACTTATAGTAAGAGTTAAGAGCTTTTTCTCCAAGCCTTTCCATAATGGCACTATGATAACATATCATTTTATATAGAGAAAAAATAATGTCACCAGCCACTCACTGAATCATATGCTCAAGAGATATGAGAATTACTTGGATTATGCCCTGCCTGCCAGAAGAATGGCAACCTGACACTTTCAGAAGGAGCATCTTATGCAAAACATCCTATGCAGAGGGTTACTTGCAGTACAATGAAAGACTGGAGATCATTTGGCTTCTGTTGTTTATAATTTAGTCACTTATGTCAAGTATGTCAGTATGTTGTCACCTGGCATTTGATGTAGAAAAGCACATAAAAAGAATGGTTATAATAAAATAAAGAGCAGTTCAGAACAAACAATTCTACTGCCACTTTGTATAATGCAGGAACAGCAAAGATTATGTGTTCAATAAGAAAAGTGTCTTTTTCAGGGAACTCTGAGGTCTCTGAAGTCCACTGAAACAAAATACAATCTTCCCACTTTTTGTTGGTCTTCTTTTGGTAAAGGATCAACCTTTGACTGAAATGAAAAGGAGATATTACATAGTCATAAGAATGTATTGCATATATATCTGGTGAGTCAGCCGATAAAAGATACTTGAAGAAGTAAAACTAATTAAAAAATGAGACCTAATTTTGGCATACGCTAGGTAGACCTGAATGCTGTTCACATCTCAAAGAAAAGGCATGTTTCTGGACAAAAAAAATGGACAAATAGGGCCATCTTATGTATATGGAAACTCCAAGCATTGTGAGTGTGGTTGACCTGCATAATTTCACCATCAAGAACTGCTAACGTCACCATCTGTAGTAGTCAAGTTGGTCTTTTCTAACCAGTGGAGGGAAATGAGCACACCCAGAATCATGACAGGGCAACCTGTCTCTCCAGAGCTGAATACTTACTCTGTAAGACCAGATTGGAGTGACTACTTCAGGTGTGGAAAATCAATTATACAAATGGAACTTTCTATCTATGCGCAAACACCTAATACCACAAACTTCTACATCAAATCACATACATGTGTAGTAAGATTGATTATCTTTATTAACAAATCTCTGCATTTTTCTTGAAAATTTGAGACCTTTTAGAAGATGTTTTCAAATTCAAATTCCAGATGTGGACTTGTTATGTAACATGTTTCTTTATATGGGCATGTGTTGGAAACAAATTTTTCATGGAAGAAATCACTGAATGCAGCCATTTTGTTTCCAACCTCAAGGATGATGCTACATGTACAAGCTACACAGATTTATCAGATGCAGTTTTCAAGATGAAACTGTAGATAGTCAGCTAAATAAACAGTCTCATTTGAATTGGCGATTGGTTCCCAAAGCTACTATTGATATGAATAGTTGTTGCAGGTGTTTCATATTTTATTTAGCTCACTTTTCTATCAATGTTGATCTCCAAGATCCATTATCAAAATAGTGATTTAGGGTGCATTGAACTTCAGATTTGTAGCTCATGATGACTTGAAGAGAACACACTTCAGGTGATAGATAAAAAATTTCTGTTTCTTCCTTGGACCTTCGAAAATATTTTTACAGCAATAAGTTTTATTGTGGCATTCACAGTAACAGCTGAAGGGTGTAAGTAGTTGGTTTTATGAGATTCTTTATGACCACAGGGTTTTTGGTTTTGCATCTCTTCTGAGAAGCACAGGCATTGCAGCAGTAGAATATCTGTACATCTTTACAAGCAGCATAATATGACAGCAGCCATTGCAATTTGAAGTGAAAGCAACAGTAAATTAACATGTCTAGCATGTGCTTTGTGTAATGTCAGCTATATTATTCCAGGTAGGGGGAGTAAAATGTTCACTACAGAAAGTGGGGAAATGCTTGAATTCTGTGTTACAATGGACTGGTGAAAGAAATGTGATAGGAAGTAACATTTCCTTTATTTAAGCTGTTTGCATTTGGAATTCAAGCCCATTGATGACTGCTTCTAACTCCCAAGTCATAATCAGTACCAAAGTTTGCATTCACATTTTTTCTGTGTGTGAAACCTCACATGCAATAATTTTGAATGGATCTTTTAAAAACTACACTTTTTAAAGTATCACTTTTCTAGCCTTCAGCAGAACCATGTCATGCACTCCATCTTTAAGCATAAATTTGCAATCCATGTAAGAACTATTTTTGTCATTAAATGATCCTTTTTTTCCTAACAATAGACTACAGTCAATATGAGCCATTTATTCAAAGGGCTATTTTTTTATGTCAGAGGTGACAGGGACAAAATTCTATTTGCTACTGAAAATATAGCCACGAATATTTTACCAGATAGATTTTGCCTTTTCAGCTCCAGCTCTGAAACTGTAAATGAGATGTGTCATTTTTTTCCCCCTCTCATTTAATAAAAAGTTACAGTTTGGTTCAAAAGTGTCATTTTAATATTTCCACCCACTCTTGTTCAGTTCGGCTGCTATGGAAAAAGGAAAAGGTGTTGTGCATTCCTAACTAGGGAGTGGTGAGCAGATGGACTCTAGCTAAAAAATTCTGGGTGAGAGAAATCAGAAGTGTTTCATTTCTATGTCTGCTCTATTGGCAATGCAAACTCTGGTTCTGCTCAGATGTGCACATTCCAAAAGGCGTGGAATGGGAGAATGAAGGTCTCAGAAGTTTCTGTGAAGTTTTAGAAACGCAGTGAAAAATATGATGTGAAATTAGGAAAGTGTAAAAAAAAAAACAAAACCAAAAACAAAGAGCAAAATCTCAAAAGCATACTTTTACAATTAGAAATCTGACTACATGTGCAAACTCACTGCCTGCTTACTATCAGTCTACTCCTAAATTAAAAAAAAAAAAAAAGATATGGAGATAATGAAATAGTCTATGTCTAAAGCTGACATTGTATTTCAGCATACTTAACCAGATCTATTCCCTGTGTGTCATTCCTTCCTCCCTACACACAATCTTCCTTGCAAGATGGTCTCAGCTAGGTACTTGACAGAAGTACTTTCATTACAGACAGACAGAAAGACTTTCATTATTGTTTGTGGTAGATTATTGCCTAAAGACCAGATCAGATTCTTATTGTGCTGAGTATGTAGAAGCAAAACAAAGGGACAACCAATGACTGAACCAACTTGTTGGGTTAAGGGACTGTGAGGTTTGTACAGAGCAGGAACTCTATCACAAACCTTTGCCTTCCCTATCAAGGAACTACTGCCCTGGGCCCCTTGCAAATTAAGGTCAGTCATAAGCATTACCCAAAAAGCAACCAAGGTTTACTGAATCTAATCCAGAAATTCATACATTTTGTTCCAGCACCTTTACTAGTTCATTCACAAAAAA
>VWZF01003278.1:144214-157173 GCA_013396755.1 Sclerurus mexicanus
CTTCATAAGCCTGAATTACTTAAGTGTGAGCTAAAAGCTGAACCATACAAAGCTGAACCATGAAACTGCCACCATGAGAGATTCTAGGACTCAGGTACAAAACTTTAAAGACTCATTAGCAGTATTTACACTTAAGTCTGCAGAAACAAGCCCAATGTCAGTGCTTGACTTGAATGCATCATTGATACTTCCTTTGTAACATTTGCTTAAATTTGGAACCTCTAGCCTGGTAAGTCTAGGAGTCTCCATTAAGCTGACTGATTCTTCCAAACATTTTGAAAGCAGCCCAAAGGCTTAGAAACTTGGCAATTTCTACAATCTACATATGAATGCCAAAGCCAGAGTCCTTAAACTGAGACTCTCTAAGAAAGCAGCAAGAAGCACAATCCAATTCAAAAGACAATAATGTAGAAAACAAGATCTGGAATAGATATCCTTCCTATTACACCTTATTTTTAATTTACATGTTAGACCAAGGTACTAAACCTCGATAAATAAATTATTTTTGTATTATTTCCAGGGGTATTGTGTATTTGTCCATGGAAGATAAAGTTCATAAAAATGTCTTTAGCACTTTAGAAAATACTGAAGATTATATCTTCATTTTAAAGAATCTGTGGCATTCCCACAAACACATTACTGATTTGTATTCTCTCCACAAAAGGTATTATAACAGAGCAGCTCCACCTTTACATCTCAAGAAAGGCAGCTGGAAATAGTTCCTCTGGCATCCCATCAGTGTCACTGTTGGTATCCTTCAGAGGAGGTCTTTGTGGAACAGTGCAAAGCACTTAGCCCTCTGAGGCCTGCACACGTTTCCATTGTATTTTTTATTCCTGCTGTCCCAAGGAAAAAAAAATATTTTAAGTCATACACGTTACAAAATTGGAAACCCATGTGCCAAACCGCCTTGAAATGAGTGCTTGATCGACTTTTATTGGAACCTGTAGAGCACTGGATACAAACAGGAAAAGAATTTATCTTCTGATGTGATGGAAATCATTTTTCTAAAGCTCGTGGAATTCATCCAACTCTGCTCCCATTGTCACCAGGACAATTTTTATTATATAATCTTTTTAAGGATGAAGATTTGAATTCATATTGAAGACTGCTTTGAAAGTGCTCAGCGCACATTTTTTTGTTTGGTTTATATTTTTAATTATATTGATACATTTTGACTCAAAGTTGTTTGAATAAATGGATAATTTCATTATTCATTTATTCAAGAACTGCCCAAGGACTGGACACTTTTTTGGAAACTTCTCTTTGTCTACCTCCATAATTAAAGAATTTTCCTTAATTCTTTTGAAAGATTTTAGGAAACTGTGAAAGCTTAGCAACATCCCTAGCTGAAGAACTATCACT
Organism: Sclerurus mexicanus; assembly: GCA_013396755.1. NCBI lineage: Eukaryota > Metazoa > Chordata > Aves > Passeriformes > Furnariidae > Sclerurus > Sclerurus mexicanus. The sequence goes on from VWZF01003278.1 coordinate 145,580, forward strand.
TAAATTGTTAGACAAGCCCAGGCTTTGCCATCACTATCTTCATATTTTCTTCAATTATGTAGTATGGTTTTCATTGTGCAACATGGTGGTGCCAGTGTCTTGCAAAATAGCATAGCATGTTTGCTTTGGAACTGGGATTCTTGGGAGAGGGGCAGCCTCATCCCCAAACGGTTTTCACTCATACTGTTTGTTATGCAGCCAGGTGCCCTAAAAGCAGATCACAAGGCGCCACATCATGGTTTATCACTTTTCCTGTTGAAACTGTGAGTGTCAATCTTTAGAGGAAAAAAAATCGCAGTGGACTCAGGTGTACTTGATTTATTTTTTTATTGTTCATAGAGAAATTCCTCAGCCTAGATTTTAAAAATAGGAAAGGGTTTAGATCCTTGTATTCTAGATTCCTGACCAATATGTTCCCTTTTATTCCATATGTCAGTGATAATTCAGTTACTTATCTTAACTATGGGTATACAGTGAAACTACAATCAAGACTTCTCACTTTCTGGATGTCTTTCCCTACTTTTCTTTGGAAAGGCATTGCTCTGACAAGTGCCCATCTTTAAATGGTGATGGAAAAGCAGAGTCTTCACTTGGTTTGGGTAAATTCATCATGTGTTAGGTCATTTATTATATAGACATCACTGCCAACCATAAGAAAGATATTTTTAAAGAATCACTTATTACAAGGCAAGAGAACCTAGTAGTCCTCTAGTTCAGTCTAATAATTTATCATCTTCACAGTTAAAAATCTATTTACATATCACTTCTGATTTGAAATAGTCTTTATCTTCTAGTTGGTGGCTTTTTGCTATTCCTGTCTCCACAAAGAGAAAGAGTCCTTTTAAACTAGATCATGGCAGAGTGAGGCACAAACATCAGACAAACCTGAGTACCACCCTTGTTCCTTAACTGCAGAACTGTGGGCTCCCTATGAGAAAATACAAAAGAAATGCATCATTCATTGAGATTCTTAGATTAGCTGAGCATATACCGTAAGTATTGGAAATGGCTGTGACATGCTGGATTATGGATGCACTGCCTTATGTCACATCAAAGCTATTATAAAAGTAGCCTGTCATCTTGTAAATGACAAAAGATTACTTTTTTTTTTAAAAAAACAAAAAGAACAGAGGAAAGACATTATTTCATATTCTCCCTGTCAATTTGGATAGTCTGCTTAAGTGCTGCCTTTTAAAAATAAAATATAATGCTGTAAGAAATGAGCATTTTATGCATATTATTATCATATTTATTTTTATATTCAGCTACTCCTACAGTATACCTCAGTGTGGTAAATAGTTCATGCTAATTACTTGAAAATCCATTAAATTTTAAGTCTCATAGCAGATGCAAACACCATTTCAAATGTTCTCATTGTGTTGTCTACATAATTCATGAACTCTTATTAGAATGTAGACTCAAAGCAGGCATTTGGTGTGTGAATCTTGCTTTCCAGATTTTTGTGTGTTTCTGAAAAAGTAGAATACACACCTACAGAGCCCCAGTACCAAATCCTATTCAGTGTTTATGCTGACCCGCACTAAAGAATGAGAGGTCTGGTAGTGATCCACTGCAGTTGCTCAGGCCCCTCTGAGTGTGGATAGTTCAGGCAGATCCCCCCCGAGTCAGGGCTGGGATGCCTGAACAAATGACCAGGAAGGACTGCATGTTCTAGCCCCCAATACCAAATTTATTGCATGTCCTGTGTTGTATCTACAAGAGGTCTTGGATGTTTCCAGGTATTTAAAATGGCACCAGATACCTCTGCTCAAGGACCTGTATAATTTCCTACATATAAGAAATTTAGCCATTAAAATCACAAGTAGATATTTTGAGTTCTTTTTTATAGATTAAATCAAAGGCTGCTTCATCCCACCTATGCTACTTATCTGTGTAAGTTCAATTTGTAGTGAGTGCCCTTTGGAACTGATTTCTCTCTCCATTCACTGTAAGACAAGTTTAGAGTAACTTACTTTAGACAACCAATATTTATGCTGCTAAAAGTGGGCAAGAAGGCTCAGGTCAACCCATCATAGGAATTTGATAAAAATTCAGCAATGTATAAATAGTATCCTGAGTCCCAAAATAGCATTTTCTTAGTGTGGTTAAATACCCTTTTTTGTTTTTTTTCCCTTTTCACTCTTATGTTCTCTGTCGTTAATACGTTAATATATGCATGGCAAGATTACCATAGTTCTCCAGGAATTCCTGATACTAAAAGTATTAACAATTGTGAAGTACTCTGTAACTGCAGAAATGGAAACTTGGAAGTACTTCATCTAGTCACTTCTCCAAGCATAGCTCTAAAGAACAGACCTCTGTACCCCACTCAGCTTTTCTGTAGCAAAGCCCATCAGATCTGACAATCCAGTGGTTTTGTATTCATATTCAAAACTCCATTTTCTCAGTTTAGCATCTGAAGGTAAATGGATACATGGTGGGCAAAGCACAGACAGTCAGCATATTTCAATGTTCCTTATACATATTTAAAAAGCTTTCTTATAGTACTTTGGTTATTTCTAACTTTTATGTTTCAATTCCCTATTCTGTCCTGCAATATTTTGTCTATCTTGTTCTCTGATCTTCCACTTTGATAGGAATAGAAAACCTTTGGGAAAATGATCTAACATCTCTTGATATTTTCCTTCTTTGTTTTTTTTTGTTGTTTTTTTTTTCTCTAATATACCTGTTTAGTGGTATTCTTGCCATCTTATTTAATACTTCTTGTGTATAACAAATATGTCATACTTTTTGGTTTTCTCAGCAAAAAAAAAAAAAAGAGAGGACCAGATTTTTTTTCAACTTTAACACTTCACTTTAATGAAGGAAATAAAAACATTACCAGTAGTCTTAATCCAGGTAGAAAAGGAACTGGCTTAAGACAACATCCCCTTTTTCTTTCTACAGGCTTCATGAAAGACTCACTATATAAATACTTTAGAGTCAGTTTCTTCAGTCCCTTACTACCATCATCACATACAGTAGTGTCTTGCACAGTCCTGGTGAGCACGGGAAGAGTACCTGTAGGGAAGGAAAATATATAAGAGTTTGAGATCTTATAGCCATGTCTAAGAAAGGGAGGCTTTTGCCTAGAACTTCCTCTTTGTCACACCCCAGCCCATATTACATTCACACTGATAAGGGCTGTTCTCACTGGCATTTATTCCAGGTGTGTTTCCCCTGCATAGTTTTACGTCCTTCATATGTTCTTGGGGATTTTAACCACAAAACATCAAACATTTTTTCATCACTTGGGTCTCTCATGCTTGAATCTGTGTGTGTATATATGTTTGGGTTTTTTTCCTCTGGTTCAGTTCTACATAATAACAATGTTAGAATTTCAATTACTTTCTTCAAAAAATAATTTGAAAATCAAAATAAGTTTCATTAATCTAAAATTTTCCTTATACACAGTTGCTTTTAATGTTCTGTGAATTTTACTTTTTAATTCATACTTCCTTTCTGTGATTCCACTCTTCAAATAATTAGAGAAGTTTTGCTGTTCATCTGTCTAAAGACTTACCCATTTCCATGGAAGATATTAAACACTTCAGAAAAAAAAAAACCCCTGATTTGTTATTCAAGACTTTATGATTGTGCTTTAGATTCAAAGATTCTTGTTGAATCACAAAGATAAAGAGGATGACATGTTATTTTATTAAACATTGGAAAATATTTCAGGTTTTATTGTGTTTCTCCAAACATTTTTCATCTTCTGAAGCAGGACCTAAGTGTCTCTCACATGCTTTGAAAGTGGGTTCATCACAAATCTTCACTTCTCCAAGGAACAATGTTCTCTCCTGTAATCTCCTTAACTGTCCTTGCCTTCCCCTTTACTTAGGTGTATGCTACGAATGTACATCACAACATTTTCAAAAGTTTAAGATTTAGAATTTTCACAAATAAACTTGTTACAGAAGTTCCAGGTCACCATTTTCAAAGTCATATCTGGATAATAATAAACTATGTCCTGTTGAAACTCAGATTTTCAATTTATGCCTAAATTAAACTCAGTAAGGTTGATAAGTTTAAACTCTTTCACAGGGATGATTGAAGTACAGTAGAGTTTTTTGACCTTTATTTGTTGAACAGAGATTTGAATAAATTAAAAAAGGGAGGAAAATGTGTTTAATGCAATAATGTTTCATAAAATGTTCTCTTTCCTGCATTTACAAGGGTTATTTCACATCTACTAATAAGCTATTTCCTGAGGACTCAGAAAATCATTTTTCCCCCTGAGATCATATCACACTTCAGATATATTCTAGTATAAATATTTTACCATGTTCAATCTGTCAAAATAGAATGTATTGCTGTCATTCTTATTCATCCTGTACATTGGTTTGTCCTTTCTCTCATTATGCTTGTATTGGACTAAATGATTTACATTGCTGTCTGCTTTATTACACTGTAGAGACGAACATCACTGAGTCAGAACATACATTGCAATATGATAAAATTATTCTCCATACATATAGCCACTTTTGTACTAGTACTGTGATAATCTCTGAAAATGACACATTTTAGTGTCTGCACTACTTGTTTTACTATGTTCATTTAAACTATCAGCCAAAGTTACTATTTTGAAATTTAAAACTTTCAAAATTTTTAAGTATTGAATATAATCTCAGATTTGTCTTATTAACTATAATAACATTACTGTTCTCTGTTGTAATTATCCTTATAGACAATCACCAGCAGTAAATAGGGTGTTTCCTTACAAACAGAATGATCTGGAAAAGAGACTCTTCCTGAAGTTTAAAAAATACTACCTTTAATTGCAGGTATATAACACTGCATATATAAGCATTTAAATAAGTTAATACTTTAAAAACATATCCAGAATCAATGATTCTGGCATATTTTAGGGGAAATACTTATTAATGTTCTAAATCATGAGGGAAAAAAAAACAAATCAAAAACAAGCAAAAGAATCACATTGAACTTCAGTTTTGGTAAGGATGTACAGCTGAAACAAGCAACATGACCAAAGTAAGTGTAAAAGGTGTTTAATGTTTGTAGTTAACCCTTTGTACAATAGTTGAGTTTCGTTGAGTATAGTATACATGTGCATATATATTTGGAATAAAAAGTAATATAGCATACAATTTAGGTAGCATAATATTATGACAAATGGTGAACTTCCTGATCTCTGTGGTTAGATAATGGAGATATCTATCATTTCATGTGAGTAAGATCTTTTATTTTAGCTATTTTTCATTATATATTGCAAATTGCTACTGCTACTATGTTGTAATCTCTTGCATACTTAGGTTATCTAATATATGAAACATTATAATGTGTCTTTTACTATGCAATATGAAGATTTTATGAAGAATGAGTTCTATTGCAAAAATAATAATAATGTAAAATCTTTATATTTAACAACTTTTCCTGGACAATTTTCAATAAAGTAACAAGGCATCTCCAGAGGTCATGCCAAAAAAAAGACTGAAAAAAAAAACCTGATTGAATGAATTGTAAACCCAGTCCAAACCTCAACTTGAGGCTTTTTCTCATGTTCCATTCCCCTATTTTTGTTTTATTAAGTTTTTACATTATATAGCATTCCATATTTTGGCTATTTACAATACCAAACATGAAAAAAAAATAAATCCCAAAACAACTTATTCAATGGGATGCCAAAAATCTAATTTTATATTTTCAGGAATGATGATCTGGAAAATATATAAACATTTAAACATTGTGATCCTTTAAGCATTAAAGGTTAATACTGGTGTAAAGTGGACCCTCAGCAAATGTGCTGATTATGCAAAACTGGGAGGAGTGATTGATGATCCAGAGGGTCCTGCTGCCCCTTGGCAACCATGAAATAACAGGGGCTTCCCAAAGGGGCAATGGAGTCATCCTCCTTGGGGCCATTCAAAAGCTGTCCTGGGCAACAGGTCTGGGTGGCCCTGCTTGAGCAGGACGGTTGGACCTGGGTACTCCCCAAGGTCCCCTCCAACCTCAACCATTCAGCCATTCTGTGATCTCTTCCTGAAACCATTCTCCTCTTGTTCTCTTCAGTAAACAAATTGCACAATGGCTACCAGTTAGGCCTAAAAACAAAATTATTTTGACTTTTAGTATATGAAAGTCTTATGCAATAACTGCAAAGCCCGTGGAAGTATCTGCATCTTGCCTAGAAAGTCTCCCTAAAGCTGATATTACAAAGGGTTATTCCCCTAATCAAGCATTGCTGCTTAGGTTCTGCTCTGCAGTTCACACCAAGCACCAAAAAGTAACAATGTCATTTCAATACTTTTCACTTAGAAGGCATACTTAGAAAGAGTTTTGATTAAAAAAAAAGAGAAAATATTGTGCATGAGCTCCATGTGAAATGAAACATCTTGTTTTAGTAGAAACAGTGCCTTTCATTATTCCATTTATTTTCAGTCTTTTGAAAGCATCAAACCCAGTATGTTTTAGCTTCTGTTCAATAAAAACTGACCGGTCCCCTCCTTTTTTTTAACACCAAACTAAAACGTACAACATTTGACCAGTATTTTTGAAACAAAAGTTGTATATATGCTTAGATTCAAATATTGCTAACTAGCTGAATCTGTGTAAAAATTCTTCACAAACATAAAGAAAACACTAAACACTGATGTGTTATTTTCTTTATAATTTCCAAAAATCAACATTTTTTTCATATTTATGCTAAATTACTCAGTATTGGTCATTCTTCACCTCCAGTGATGGGGTTGATTTACATCAAATCAGTCAGATGTGGCAATTTAAAAACTAAACAGTGAATATTACCTTTCTGTTCTGTATGCCTCACTATTCATTTGCAGTCAGGTTGGGATCTCACCCTTCACTCTTGAGGGAAGATTCATCCTATCCTCCACTGGTACTTTATAACAGGACAGATGAGAAAGACGAAAAATTCCAACAGAGCTGATTTTTCTTTGGCTACACATGGCACCTCCTGTAATTTTTTCAGGTACAGATGTCTATATTGAAGATGTTTAGGGATAGTGGAGATTAATCCCACTGATAAAGGTAGGTGGGATGTATTCACCTTTCATGTACAAAAAATATGTGGGTTTTATGGCTATAGCAAATACACTGCAGTTTCTTAAAATATCTTTTGAGGGTACTAAAAAGATCTGTAATCATAGCAAGAATGACTGTCACAGCCAGACAAAATCAAGTAAGATAAAAGTACCATTCTTCTGACACCTTTATAGAATATTATGTTTTTTTAAAAGCACCAGAAGAACCTTTTTCAGCAAGTTTTTAACCCATGATGTATCCATCTATCATTTAACAATGGTTTCATTTATTTTATAAGATTGGATTTAGGTCTGACTGTTTATCCATGCCAGTCAAAGCAATCCTATTGTGGCAAGATGCATGTTATTTGTACAAGATTAGCACCTGCTGATACATCTTTTCCCTCTAAAATGGAAAAACCACATGTATAATTTTAAGAACAGTCTTGCAGCTTTTGTTTTACCTCTCTTGGTGTAAATTATTCTCTCTCAATCACCTTTGAAAAAAATCATTCCTGAGTTCTTTTCAACTTACAAATCTTTTCTTAATTTTTTTCTATTATCTAGTGACGTTGGTGTGTCAAAGCAGGTATAATTAAAAAAATAAAAAAGTACTGAATGATGAAATACTTATAGATTAATTACAAACGGGAAAACTGAAAAAACTAGATTTGTTGTTTGGTATAAATTGTCAAAGTGTCCATAACTTGGATGGAACTATGTGGCCTTAGACCTTGAAGGATATAATACTATAGTTTTTTTCTTCATGTAATCTTGTGCTTACTTTGTTCTAATCCTGCTTTAGCATATGTGCTGTTTACTGTCGATGAGTAACCAAAAATGCAGTACTAAAATCACTTAGAACTGGGATTTTATCCATTCTGAAAATCAGGTCGCTTGTAAGGGGGTCTACAGGTTTGTTTCTTCACTGCGCTGAAGTCTGTTTATCCCAGAGGTGCTCTCCTTTTTAGATACCTACCCACCACTTAAACCATGTCCTAAAGACTTAATCTTGTACAACAATGTTGGATTGAAAATGCTCCTGCAAAATGCTAAAGGACAACCACTGTGGCACAGTTCCAACATTAAATTCCATCTAGATGCCTTTAATTAATTTATCAATCCAATCAATGGTGGGAAAATCTTGGTCTGGTTACCCTGATTCTCAGATTCTAATCAAAGGCTAATTAACATTAAAAGATCAACAAACTCTCTAGAATATACACCTGGAGTCATTCTCCTGGGTGTAAGGGGAACGAGATGCTGACGAAGATATTTATGGGGCTGGTGCTTTAATACTGCTCTCTGCTTGGAAGCTTTGTTTATTCAAGTTGGGGAAGAGCAGAATAATAGAGAATAGAAGACTAGAGAAGTTGCCGGCAGGGCTAATTCACTGGATTCTGGAAGTATAGACACTTTTATCAGTTGTAGGGACTGAGTTTGGTTTAGATTTTATGTAAAGGTGTGGGCAAATTTGAACTTCATTTGGAAACTTTTTTTCTCACCTAGTTAAAATCCATCCTTCTCTTATTTTCTACACAGTTTCCAGAAGATTCCTTTCATACTCACCTCAACAGAATGAAAGAGCAGCTATTTTTCATGTGGTTGTCTCACGAGACTGATCATGCCTGTTGTTGTTTTTATTGAGGATAGTTCACATACAGGTGTCTCATTTTATGCAGTTATGAACTGTGTGACTTTATCAAGCTTCAGATGCATTGACCAATCATTGACTGGATCTAAGGGCAGAGAGCTGCAAATGCAAAGTTCATAAGGATTTCAAAATTCTACTAAAATAAATGATAGAACTAATAATAATACATGATAGATCAGTCATCAGAGAGGATTGAGACCTGCAATTAAATACAATGGATTCTTTATTCAACCTTCTAAAATCTGTCTAAATTGGGGCAAGAAGAAGATGAGATAAAGCTTTGTTTAATACATGTCATGTGCAAAAATATATGAGCATACAAAATTCTGGGCATAACCTGGATGTTCACCAGCTCCATATACTGTCACGTTAGTATTTGAATACAAGTACATTCACCTACTGGTGAGTATAAGGCGATATTACAGCCTTCTTTGCAAATCAGTGGTTTTTTTACTTTCCCAGACTTTTTTAAAGTGAAGAGTTTATTAAATGCAGACACGTAACTGACTGAAAGAGAAATAAATTTCTGTTAAATTGAACTGCTGATTTCTAATAGGATACCACAGAAATCCCAAGATCTACAAACAGGATATGAACTCATATATGTAAAGTTGAACTCAGGAGACTACGTTTGCTGACATAATTACTGATGCAATACTGTGGGATAATGTCACACATCAGCCCAAATGATCCTGGCGGGTTGCAAGCACTGAATAATGTCCGGAGATGGGGTGGTGAAATGGGAGAGAGCAGAAGTCAACATGGTCATAAAAATGTGAGGACTAGGACTTTGATTATCAACAAGGACTGAACCTAGACAGCATGCTGTGGTTTTTGTGCTAAAGGAACAAACACTTTCTGATGCTTTTTCAGATTTTTTTGATCTAGCACAAAGGAAAGGTGCACAATACAGTACACAATAAACAGTACACAATAAACAGTAGCAAGCTTGCCCTGAAGTTTGGTTTGGGTCCTCTAGTATAAAGCAGACATGCTATTGCTGCTACACATTTGATATCTGAAAAAGCAGGAATTACATCAACCTATCTGGATGGGATGGTGAATAAATAGTAAACAACATCTCAATTTCCTATACTAAATACTTGGTGTAAATCAGAACATTGCCAATGATTTCAGCTTTTATTCCTACCAAGTTAAGACCTTGCCTTTCTTTCTCTGCATGCTGCCAAGATACAGTACATATCACAAAGTCCTTGAGTAGGGACAACACTTAAGAAAGCAAGAAAAAAGTGTGTGAGTTGGAGAGGCGGTGGGATTGATTTGCTCTGGAAATAAAGGGATTGATTTGGTCTGGAGATAAAATAAGGCTTTTTTTTCTGAAAATATCTATCCACTATAGCAATCATGCAATCCTCATCAGGTTTCACTTGTCTCTTGACTCCTTAAGAAAATAACAGCAATGAGAATAAGAGTCTCAGAGACAAAGTAATATACTAATAATAGTAAAATAATAGTAGTAATAATAATAATAATGATAGAGCCTTCTTTAATTCAAGAGAAAATTTCAATGTCCAAAACCAAAATTTGTATTATCGTGATATTGATTACAGAGATGATTTTTTATTAATGTGAAGTAGGCAAAATCCCTCAGGTAAGGAGCAGGTTTCTTTTTATGTTCAACATGTATTTAAGATTACATATTTGTAAAGAAACTCAATTTATCTTTTGTCATTGTTTACAAAATGAAGCTAGACCATGTTTTTAATTAACCATTGATTTAACACCATAAGGTCTGGAATTTACTTAATGGGACAGAGACTTTCTTCATATTCATTATTCCCTTGGGCCAGGATGTGTTTGGAAGACTTACAAGTACTTAGGTATTTGTAAGTTAGTGCCTCATGCCACCTTTGAGAAGCTGTGACTTTGTCAATACATAACTCTTTTGGGTTTAGACTAATGGCTTCTGCATAATCAGTTGTTCAGTGCTCCTCCTTCTGTCCTTCTGTGCTTGCATTAGGCCACAGATGAGAAATTCTAGTGATTTCCTTAAACAGGCCTCATGAACACCTGCTTTACAGATGGCTGGCAAGTTGTTCATGGCCTGCTAGGAAACTCCCATCAAGTTTAGCTTTCTTTCTCCTTCTCTCCTATATACTGAAGATCTGGTACATCAACAAACTACTGGATCCCTTCAAATAATCCTTAATTCTTCACTTTAAAGTTCAGTACCAAATAAGAACTTATATTGTTTGGTGACCTTTTGTACAAGCGTTTCAGCAGCAATTAAATGTTCCTTTCCTTTTCTGCCATGAGAAGACCCAGACTGTCTGCTTTCTTTTCAAGTGAAGAGAAAAACAGTGCTGTTGAGAGCAGCGACAGGAGCCTCCTTTTTCATTAGCAGCAACAGTAAGAAAAGTCAGACAAGGCAAAGCAGCTGCTAGAGCTGATACCAATGTGCCAATATTCCAGCAGGAGTATAATTTGATTTCCAACTGTGAAGTGACACACGCAGCACATAGCTGTAATTTTGATATTAGTGCATAAATAACACTGTGCTCAAACTCAACATTCATATTTTCACCTCTTGCAAAGAACAGGAAGCCAATTTGCTCCTCGCACTTTACTGTGCCATGGTGCATAAGTTGTAAAGGCTTTTAACTACTAAATTGACAAAATCAATGAGTTTTGTTCCTCTGTGTAATCATTTTTGTTTGATTAAAAATAGCTAGTGAAAGCTGAAGAAGTAACCCAGTTCCCTCATTCGTTCCATGTCTGTCACTTTTCACCTTGGCTTGTCCACACAGATGTGCTAATTGAAAGGCTGAACTAGAAATGATGAAAACCATCATATGCTATTTATTACAAAACCTTTTCAAGTATTGTACTGGTGAATATTGAGTTGTAATTAGGCCCTTTCTTGAAATAAGAAGAGATAATTAAAAGCCTTCATGGTGTCTACAAGCTGACCAAAAAAG